>SJYQ01002256.1:302539-332638 GCA_006410935.1 Redunca redunca
TGAAAATTTTTGTTTTTGCTAAAATCCTATGTGATTAGCTAACTTTCACATTAATATTTTTATCAATGTGGTGTATGATCAAGAAGAACTACCTTAAATATTTATATGGTATATTATATGCTAACTTTAGAAATTCAATTTATATGTTATATATAACAGAAATATATAGGTAGAAATTCAAAAATTTTGTTATTGCTAAAATCCTAAAGAGTGACTAAAAGTTTTTGCTTTATCTATTAGCAAACTTTCACATTAATATATTTTTGTGATTCAAATTTTGAATTCAACTCTCTGTTTACAGAGCCTAACTTTTCCCCTTTATTTGGTATGCAATACGATCTTTTTCCTAACCCTAATCCGTAATTTTACCCTTACAGGTTTCAGCTATAATGGAAGTTTTTAAGAAATAAAATATAATTTAGACAAATATGAAAAAATTTTAGGCAAAAATGTAAAATAACTGTTTTAATTTGGAGCAAATTTAACAATATATTCCATAAAGTGCAGTAAGTGCCCTTTAAAATCCTTCAGTTGAAATATACACTCACTGAAGTCGCTCAGCTTATAGCGACACCTGGTGCCAGGCTCAGTGCCTTCACTGCTGAGACCCCAGGAGAGATCTGCCGCTTCCGTCGTGTCCAGTGCTTTGCCACCCTCTGCACCATAGCCAGGGTATTCTCCAGGCAAGAATACTGGAGGGGGTTGCTGTGCCCTTCTCCACAGGATCTTTCTGACCCAGGGATTGAACCCCAGTCTCTGACATCTACTGCTCTGGCAGACGGGTTCTTTACCAGGAGCGCTACCTCTTGGTGTAAAACAGTCTTGTTTGTCATGCTCTCTCTCTTTTAAATATTTATTTTAATTGGAGGCTAATTACAATATTGTATTGGTTTTGCCATATATCAACATGAATCCACCACGGGTGTACACGTGTTCCCCATCCTGAACCCCCCTCCCAGCTCCCTCCCTGTACCTCCCCTCTGGGTCATCCCAGGGCACCAGCCCCAAGCATCCTGTATCCTGCGTGATTCATTTCTTATATGATGTTATACATGTTTCAATGCCATTCTCCCAAATCATCCCACCCTCTCCCTCTCCCACAGGGTCCAAAAGACTGTTCTATATATCTGTGTCTCTTTTGCTGTCTCACATACAGGGTTATCGTTACCATCTTTCTAAATTCCATATATATGCGTTAGTACACTGTATTGGTGTTTTTCTTTCTGTCATGGTCTCTTGATTATTGTTTTCTCCTTTCACTTTTATTCTATTTTAGAAATGATAACTTTATTCTATTGTTCAATTTTATTTTCCACTCTAGTATATTCTGCTATGAGCATTAGATTTATATTGAAGTCTGTTTGCAAGAAAGTGGTATCTATCTGATTCGTGCCAGTAATGACTGGACTCAAAAATAATACAATGTCATTATTTCTCATGATTAATATAAGTATTCTGGTTTGAGAAAAATCTTTCATGGATTAAAAATATTCCATATTAATGAACTTTTTATGCCTTTGACATTTATACTTTAAATACTTTCCTGATAACTTGTCACATGTTGAAGGAATAGAAAAATTGAAATCTCATTACTTGATCAATATTTTTCTGACATCATAGTATTAATGGCATAATTTTAAAAATAATCCTGGCTATCACAGTTTCTAAGAATGGAAAGTAAAAATATGCTTCAAAACTCCTGAAACAGCTGATATAATATCTTCAATTTACTCACCTATAAATTCCTCTTCAGTTCAGTTCAGTCGCTCAGTTGTGTCCAACTCTTTGTGACCCCATGAATTGCAACATGCCAGGCCTCCCTGTCCATCACCAATTCCCGGAGTTCACCCAAACTCTTATCCATGGAGTCAGTGATGCCATCCAGCCATCTCATCCTGGGTCGTCCCCTTCTCCTCCTGCCCCCAATCCCTCCCACTATCAGACTTTTCCAATGAGTCAACTCTTCGCATGAGGTGGCCAAAGTACTGGAGTTTCAGCTTAGCATCAGTCACTTAGTTTTATAGTTTCTCTTTTTATCTTTACCTTTACCTTAAACCTCAAGTTTTCTTGCAGCTATAAAACTCCATGACTCCTTAATCTACATGGCTTCTGTTATAGACGCTATTTCTGTGTATATATTACCATTAAGAATTCATTGAAGTGAACTTGCTCAGTCATGTCTGACTCTTTGCAACCCCATGGACTGTAGCCTATGGCTCCATCCATGAGGTTTTCTAGGCAAGAACACTGGAGTGAGTTGCCATTTCCTTCTCCAGAGGATCTTTCCAACCCAGGGATCAAACCCAGGTCTCCCACATTGCAGGCAGATGCTTTACCTTCTGAGCCACCACATTACCACAGAGATCATATACTGAAATCCAACGGTATACAAAGCATGCATTTGATATTTCAGGCATAGACATACACTTAACAGCTACATACATTGAGCTCTCAAAAGAGCTATATGATGTAGGAATTATCTTTCTCTTCAGGTAAAGAAATTTAAAATCTGAGAGATTAATTTGCAACAATTTCTAAAATTATATCAAAACCTGGATTTCATCCTAATTCTGACTGTGTCCAAAGCTTATGTACTTTCGACTATGGTATATTTTCTCTAAACAAAAGCATTTTGGACTAGGAAGAAAACCAATACAAAACTGGATAACTGTTAATTCAAACAATATGTAGAGATTGAATGCTTCCTTATACAAATCCTCTGTCCAAAGTAACCAACAGACTAGTTTCATTTTACTTTACTGTTCATTCCATATCCATTCAAATACCCATGTGAGCAGCCTATTATTTTGTAGGCAAAACATGCCTTGGATATTGTTTGATTCAGTCCTGTCATCTCAAAAATGAGGCTTCTGAGGCTAAAACTTAATGACAACCAAAGTAGCACAAAAAAATAACAGCTGGAACTAGAATCCTCTTCCAACTCCTACTCACTTGTGCTCTTGTCAAAAATTTTGGCATTATCTGTTTCCTTCTCTTCTTCATGTGTAAATTTTTGCTCTCACTTAACTAGTCATCTTTGAATTTTGGGGGTAGATTTATTTTTTGCTGATACTCTCAAGTAGCCATACATGCTGAAATATTATGTACTGATTATTATTTATTTCTTTGAAAGCTTTCTCTTTAACAAGTTTATTTATTTCACAGTCTTTCATCAGATATTTATTTGGTACTTGCTTTAAATAGACACTGTAGAGTATTAATAATTCATAGCAAAACAAATGGGAATTTTATGGGAACTTATGAGAAAATAATAAGAGACCCTGGTTCGATTCTTGGGTTGGGAAGATCCACCAGAGAAGGGATAGGCTCCCCACTCCAGTATTTTGGGGCTTCCCTTGTGGCTCAGCTGGTAAAGAATCTGCCTGCAATGCAGGAGACCTGGGTTTGATCCTTGGGTTGGGAAGATCTCCTGGAGAGGGGAAAGACTCCCAGTCCAGGATTCTGGCCTGGAGAATTCCATGGACCATGTAGTCCAGGGTTGAAAGAGTTAGACAGGACTGAGTGACTTTCACTTCACTTCATGAGAAAGTAGGGGCTTCCCTGGTGGCTCAGCACAAAGAAAACGCCTGCCAATGCAGGAGATGCAAGTTTGATCCCTGGGTCAGAAATATCCCCTGGAGAAGGAAGTGGCAGCCCACTCCAGTATTCTTGCCTGGAGAACCCCATGGACAGAGGAGCCTGGTGTGCTATAGTCCATGGGGTAGCAAAGAGTTGGACACAATTTAGCAACTAAACAAGAATAATGACAAGGAGGAAATAGAAGCAATATCTACCTTTCGACGGCTATAGTCTGAGAAGTTAAATTTAAGATTTGTGGTGGGTTTCTGTTAAGACAGTCAAGTCCAATACTACATTTGTCAAATTTACTAAATGTATAAGGCATTTATTCATTATTTACTGCTTTCTAGAATATATGTAACTATTATTAATGGACCCTGAAGTATACATTTTAATTTGCTTGAATAAATTTATATTTCTATATAAAATTTTAATTATATCCACAAGGAAAGTTTCTAACACTATGAATTTTGAAATTAGATAAATAGAAATATTAATGTTGCTTTCTGGTTTTCTTTTTTTTTTTTNTGGGAAATGGACTTTATTGAAAAAGGTGCCATTTTCCTCTGAAGGTGGGTTCAAATTCTAAGTCCAAATTTATTTTAATCAGGTAAAAGAAATGGTATTATGCCAGACTTAAATAAACTATTGAAGAAAAAAACTTTTTCATTAAAAAAATATCCTGTGTATTCTCTCAGAAGATAAGGCTATAGTTCAGGAAAAGAGGAAAAGTGTGGAAGAAAATATTTTGAAATACTGCATGTCTGGCAGGACACTCTTCTGCAGCATAAAGCATCATTGTAATTGTCAATGACATTTAAAAATCAAATAATATATTATTCAGCACCTTTGAAATTATGTTGATAAAACTAAATTATATTTCTATGCCTACTAAAAGCATTTATTGGTCAGATTACAGGCCCTCATAGGAACTTAACCAGGAAATAAACAAATGTTTTTCCAAATTAAAATGAAAGCCACCTTTTCTGAAACAATTTAAGTCAGTCTTAATTGTAGTTTAAGTCATTTGAGTATTGTCATTTTCTAGTTTTCTATAAAATCAAATAATGATGCCTCACATTTCAGATTCACACAGGCTTTGTTAAGTCTCTTTTTCCCATTTTGTTCAAATCTTCTTTTTCTTCTTGACTTCTGTTCTGAACTAGGTCCCTCAGAGAATTGTTTCCTCTGGATCCTGGTTTGTTTTGCTACTTTGTTTCTCCAAAATAGGCATACAGAAGCCCGCACCCCTCCCACAATTCACCTCTTCCTGAGCTGTGGAATAAAAGTAATGCAAGTACTGACAGTTGTAAACAAAACAAATCACTCACTTATATCAAACTCTGAGAATAAATCAAATTTATTAAGTATTTGTCAATGGAATTACATTGATTTATACATTTATATAATGAATTCAGAAATATTATCACAAAATATTTTACTGGCCTTCAAAAAGCTAATTCTTCCTTTCTGGAAACAGATTAATAGTGCTTTAAATTGTTTTTCAATTTTTCTGGCTCTTGTTTTCGTGCCTGAGTGGATCCCTAGAAGCACAGATGATGGCATTTAGATGTTCACACTGGAAAATAATAAAATGATGGTAGTGTATTCTTAGGTGGCTTTTCCTGCATGCCAGGTACCTTTCAATAATTTCACATATCTTTCAATAATTTCACATGTATTAGCCTATAGCTCCAGAGAAGGCAATGGCACCCCACTCCAGTACTCTTGCCTGGAAAATCCCATGGACAGAGGAGCCTGGAAGGCTGAAGTCCATGGGGTCTCTGAGGGTCAGACACGACTGAGCGACTTCACTTTCACCTTTCACTTTCATGCATTGGATAAGGAAATGACAACCCACTCCAGTGTTCTTGCCTGGAGAATCCCAGGGACGGGGGAGCCTGGTGGGCTGCCGTCTACGGGGTCACACAGAGTCAGACACAATTGAAGTGACTTAGCAGCAGCAGAGTAGCAGCAGCAGCAGCCTAGCTCTTCATTGAGTACTGTGTATGATCCCTACTTTAGACATGAAGTGGGGGACAAAATCCCACAGCTGATGACTAGCCAAATTCAGATTTGTATCCAGGCCATTTGGCCATTTGTCACAGGGAGAGGACAATAATTCTTGGGGTTAGGGATAAGAGAAGCACCAATGTGGGAAAGGAAGGATGCTTAGTTTCCAGTCTGTGGGACTTAAGAGATAGTTCCCAAGACTGATCAGATTTCCAGCTTTCCAGAGAAAGAGGTTATAAGCACACATGGGACCTATATCAATAGACTGTGCAAGACACTCGTCCTCAAACTGGAAGGCAAAGGGACATTTATTTATTTATTTAAATTTATTTATTTTAATTGGAGGCTAATTGCTTTACAATATTGTATTGGTTTTGCCATACATTTATTTATTTTTATTAAAATTTAATATTTTTAATTGGAATATAATTACTTTATACAATGTTGTGTTGGTTTCTGCCATATATCAACGTGAATCAGCCATAGGTATGTATACTAAGTCCCCTCCCTCTCAAACTTCCCCCCCATCTCCCACCTCATCCTACCCCTCTAGGTTGTCAGTGTACCAGTTTAGAACTCTCTGCATCATACAGCAAATTTCCACTGGCTATCTAATTTTATATATAGCAATGTATATATTTCAATGTTTCTCTCAATAGCTCCAGTCAGTTTTCTATGTCTGCATCTCCATTGCTGCCCTGCAGAGAGTTACATCAGTACTATCTTTCTAGATTCTATATATATGCATTAGAATACAGTATTTATTTTTCTCTTTATGACTTCACTTACTGTTGTAAATAGTGCTGCAATGAACAGTAGGGTACATGTGTCTTTTTCAGTTATGGTTTCCTCAGAGT
This sequence comes from Redunca redunca, assembly GCA_006410935.1. NCBI lineage: Eukaryota > Metazoa > Chordata > Mammalia > Artiodactyla > Bovidae > Redunca > Redunca redunca. Next base: position 308,989 of record SJYQ01002256.1, read on the forward strand.
ATGCCCAGTAGTGGGACTGTTGGGTCATGTGGTAGTTTTATTCCTAGTTTGTTAAAGGAATCTCTATACGATTCTCCATAGTGTTTATAAATCAGTTTGCATTCCCACCAACAGTGCAAGAAGGTTCCCTTTTCTCCACACCTTCTCCAGCATGTATTGATTATAGATATTTTCATGATTGTCATTCTGACCAGTGTGAGATGATACCTCATGGCAATTTTGATTTGTATTTCTCTAATAATGAGCCATGTTGAGCATCTTTTCATGTGTTTTTAGCCATCTGTATGTCTTCTTCGGAGAAATATCTGTTTAGTTCTGCCCAGTTTTTGATTGGGTTGTTTGTTTTTCTGGTACTGAGCTGAATGAGCTGCTTGTAAACTTTGGAGATTAATTCTCTGCCAGTTGTTTTGTTTGCTGTTTTTTCTCCCATTCTGAGGGTGGTCTTTTCGCCTTGTTTATAGATTCCTTCACTGTGCAAAAGCTTTTAAGCTTAATTGAATTTCATTTATTTATTTTTGTTTTTGCTTCCATTACTGTAGGATATGGTCAAAGAGGATCTTGCTGTGATTTATGTCAAAGAGTATTCTGCCTATATTTTCCTCTAAGAGTTTTATAATTTCTGGTCCTACATTTAGGTCTTTAACCCATTTTTGAGTTTATTTTTGTGTATGGTGTTAGGCAGTGTTCTAATTTCATTCTTTTATACATAGCTGTTATCATTTAACATGATGTAGAAGGCATTCTCATGACTGAAATGCTAGTTGGAAGTTTTTGCACCTGTAGTCACACCAAGGTCTCTGAATGTGCAGTTGAATGTGGCAAAGCCCAAAGTTTGGCTGAGCTCTACTTGTATTCAAACACATCTGAATAGGGTTCCATCTTGGGGATTCAGAAACATTTTGTTAGTTAAAATCACCAAACCACAATGTGGGTAAACCATACACCAATCTGAAAAAATTTAAGTAAGAGTTTTAGCTATTCTAATTCACCCTCACAAGGTGCTGCCAAGGACTCTTTGGTCACAGAAGACCACACCAGGGTTAAAATTATGTTTCAATAACCATTGGTTTATCTGTCCAAATCTTTCCACATTGCATTTTTGTTTCTGTTCTTTCCCAACTCTTCCCATTTGCGGGGGCAGGGGGAGGGGGGGACTTCCCAGTTCTCGTAATGAAATTTCTGCTTCCCAGTAACCTCTCAGTCATTGCAAATAAGGGCAGAATGAAACTCTAATTTCTCCTGGCACTTTTCATAGCACTTCCTTTTTCTCCCTATGCCCAGTCATGCTTGTATGTGTAATTAGTTGGAGGAGACTATAGGCTTCCTCTACTTTTATCTACTCTCTTTGTTGTTGTTCAGTCACTAAGTCATGTCTGACTCTGTGAACCCACGGACTGCAGCATGCCAGGCTCTTCTGTTCTCCACCATCTCCTGGAATTTGCTCAAACTGATGTTCATTGAGTCGGTGATGCTATCTAACTATCTCATCGTCTGCCACCCTCTTCAACTTTTGCCTACAATCTTTTCCAACATCAAGGTCTTTTCCAATGAGCCAGCTTTTCACATCATGTGGCCAAAGTACCATAGCTTCAGCTTCAGCATCATCACTTCCAATGACTATTTAGGGCTGATTTCCTTTAGATAGACTGGCTCGATCTCTTTGCAGTCCACGGGACACTCAAGAGTCTTCTCCAACACCACAGTTTGAAAACATCAATCCTTTGGCCTTCTTTATGGTTCAGCTCTCACATCTATACATGACTACTGGAAAAACCATAGGTTTGACTATAAGGACCTTTGTTGGCAAAGTAATGTCTCTGCTTTTTAATATGCTCTCTAGCTTGGCCATAGCTTTTCTTCCAAGAAGCAAGTGTCTTTTCATTTCATGGCTGCAGTCACCATCTGCAGTTATTTTGGAGTCCAAGAAAATAAAATCTGTCACTGTTTCCATTTTTTCCCCCATCTGTTTGCCATGAAGTGATGGGACCACACTGGGCTGGAAGAAGCACAAGCTAGAATCAACATTGCCAGGAAAAATATCAATAACCTCAGATATGCAGATGACACCACCCTTATGGCAGAAAGCGAAGAGGAACTAAAAAGCCTCTTGGTGAAAGTGAAAGTGGAGAGTGAGAAAGTTGGCTCAAAGCTCAACATTCAGAAAATTAAGATCATGGCATCTGTTCCCATCACTTCATGGGAAATAGATGGGGAAACAGTGGAAACAGTGTCAGACTTTATTTTTCTGGGCTCCAAAATCACTGCAGTTGGTGACTGCAGCCATGAAATTAAAAGACACTTACTCCTTAGAAGGAAAGCTATGACCAACCTAGATACTGATGGAACTGACTAAACTGAACTGATGGGACCACGTGCCATTATCTTAGTTTTCTGAATGTTGATTTTCAAGCCAGCTTTTTCACTCTCCTCTTTCACCCTCATTAAAAGATTCATTAGTAACCCCTTCAGTTCAGTTCAGTCACTCAGTTGCGTCCAACTCTTTGCGACCTCATGGACTGCAGCAGGCCAGGCTTCCCTGGCCATCACCAACTCCCAGAGTTTACTCAAACCCATGTCCATCGAGTCAGTGATGCCATCCAACCATCTTATCCTCCAACGTCCCCTTTTCCTCCCACCTTCAATATTTCCCAGATCAGGGTTTTTTCCAAGGAGTCAGTTCTTTACATCAGGTGGCCAAATATTGGAGTTTCAGCTTCAGCATCGGTGCTTCCAATGAATATTCAGGACTGATTTCCTTTAGGATAGACTGGTTGAATCTCCTTGCTGTCCAAGGGACTCTCAAGAGTCTTCTCCAGCACCACAGTTCAAAAGCATCAATTCTTCGGTGCTCAGTTTTCTTTATATTCCAACTCTCCCGTCCATACATGACTACTGGAAAAACCATAGCTTTGACTAGATGGAGCTTTGTCAGCAAAGTAATGTCTCTGCTTTTTAATATGCTATCTTCTTTGGTCATAGCTTTCTTCCAAGGTGCAAGCATCTTTTCATTTCATGGCTGCAGTGACCACCTGCAGTGATTATGGAGCCCCCGAAAATAAAGTCTCTCACTGTTTTCATTGTTTCCCCATCTATGGGACCAGATGCCATGATCTTGGTTTCTGAATGTTGAGTTTTAAGCCAACTTTTTCACTCTCCTCTTTCACTTTCATCAAGAGGCTCTTTAGTTCCCCTTTGCTTTCTGCCATAAAGTTGTGTCATCTGCATAGCTGAAATTGTTGATATTTCTACCAGCAGTCTTAATACCAGCTTGTGATTCATCCAGCCTGGGATTTCGCATGATGTACTTAGCCTATAAGTTAAATAAGCAGAGTGATAATATACAGCCTTGACGTACTCCTTTCCTAATTTTGAACCAGTCTATTGTTCCATGTCTGATTCCAACTGTTGCTTTTTGATCTGCATACAGGTTTCTCAGGAGACAGGTAAGGTGGTCTGTTCCTCCCATTTCTTTATGAATTTACCACCGTTTGTTGTGATCCACACATCCAAAGGCTTTAATGTAGTCAATTAAGCAGAAGTAGATGTTTTTCTGGAACTCCCTTGCTTTCTCCACAATCCAGAGAAGGTTGACGTTTGACCTCTAGTTCCTCTATGTGTTTTCTAAACCCAACGTGTACATCTGAAAAGTCTCAGTTCATGTACTCCTGAAACCTAGCTTGAAGAATTTTGAGCATAAGCTTGATAGCATATGACATGAGCACAAGTTTACAGTAGTTTGAACATTTACTTCCTCTCTAGTCATTGTAAAATTTGGCGGCCCAAGCTACAAAGAGTAATTTTTGAAAACTTTCATTCTCTAAAATACATTAACTGTAAATTTTATGTAGGTATATATTATATTTGTTATAGTTATCCCTTATGACAGAAGTAGTGACTGGTAAATCATATGCTTATTAATATCTGTCTGAAAAAGCTTCCCTGTGGCTCAGCTGGTAAAGAATCTGCCTGCAATGTGGGAGACCTGGGTTCGATCCCTGGGTTGGGAAGATCTCCTGGAGAAGGGAAAGGCTACCCACTCCAGTGTTCTGGCCTGGAGAATCCCATGAACTATATAGTCCATGGGGTCACAAAGAGTCAGACACGACTGAGCAACTTTCACTCACTCACGCTGAAAAAGCTGTGAAAAGAGCATTATTTTTTGTTTGTTAAACACACAAATTATAACTCATAATGTTCTGGAACTACAAGATTAACTACAATTCATGAGGGGTGTACATTATTCCAAATCAAGTTAGATAAGTATTTCAACCTAAGTAAAGTAATACTGGTCTGTATATTCTATGTAGAGAGTTCTGTATGGCACATATACCCATACAGGATTTTTATATTGTTGATTTTTTTAGTTATTTCTTATTACTTTGGCTTCTGGGTTCTTAAAATATTTAGATTTAACTTGAACACTGACCTTCTTGTCCTTGAAAACAGTTATTTAAGAGTGAAAACAATATAATTTATAACAATAAAAAATATTCATTGAGAGCTACTGTAAGTTATTTTTCAGTCACTCAATCGTGTCTGACTCTTTGTGACCCCATGGACTAGAGCACACCAGGCTTCCTTGTCTTTCACTATCTTCCAGAGTTTGCCCTAACTAATGTCCATTGAAAGATATACCCATGTGAATGCAGAGTTCCAAAGAACAACAAGGAGAGATAAGAAAGTGTTCTTAAGTGAACAACGCAAAGAAATAGAGGAAAACAATAGAATGGGAATGACTAGAGACCAATTGAAGAAAACTAGAGATCCCAAGGGAACATTTCATGCAAAGACAGGCTTAGTAAAGAACAGAAACAATATGATCCTAACAGAAGCAGAAGATATTAAGAAGAGGTGGCAAGAATACACAGAAGAACTATAGAAAAAAAGGTCTTCATGACCTGGATGGCCATTATGGTGTGATCACTCACCTAGAGCCAGAAATCCTAGAGTGGGGTTAAGTGGGCCTTAGGAAGCATTACTACAAACAAAACTAGTGGAGGTGATGGAATTCTATCTAGGCTATTTCAAATCCTAAAAGATGATGCTATAAAAGTGCTGCATTCAGTATGTCAGCAAATTTGGGAAACTCAGCAATGGGCTCAGGACAGGAAAAGTTCAGTTTTCATTTCAATCCCAAAGAAGGACCATGCCAAAGAATGTTCAAACTACTTCACAATTGCACTCACTTTACATGCTAGCAAAGTAATGCTCAAAGTCCTCCAACCTAGGCTTTAACAGTACGTGAACCAAGAAATTCCAGATATACAAGCTGGATTTAGAAAAGGCAGAGGAATCAGAGATTAAATTGCCGACATCCACTGAATCATAGAAAAAGCGAGGAAATTCCAGAAAAACATCTGCTTCATTGATTATGATAAAGCCTTTGACTGCATGGGTCACAACAAACTGTGGAAAGTTCTTAAAGAGATGGGAAAATCAGACCACCTTACCTGCCTCCTGAAAAACCTATATGCACGTTGAGAAGCAGCAGTTGGAACCAGACATGGAACAAGTTTGGTTCAAATTTAGAAAGGAGTAAGTCAAAACTGTATATTGTCACCCTGCTTATTTAACTTATATGTAGAGTATATCATGCAAAATGCCAGGCTAGATGAAGCACGAGCTGGAATCAAGATTGCCAAGAGAAATATCAATAACCTCAGATATGCAGATGACACCACCCTAATGGAAGAAACTAAAGGGGAACTAAAGAGCTTCTTGACGAAGGTAAAAGAGGAGAGTGAAAAAGCTGGCTTGAAAATCCAGCATTCATAAAACTAATGGCATCCAATCCCATCATTTCATGCAAATAGATGGGGGAAAAATGGAAACAGTGACAGGTTTTATTTTCTTGGACTCTAAGATAACTATGGATGGTGACGGCAGGGATGAAATTAAAAGATGCTTGCTCCTTGGAAGAAAAGCTATGACCAACCTAGACAGTGTATTAATAAGCAGAGACATCACTTTGCTAACAAAGTTTCGAATAGTCAAAGCTATGGTTTTTCTAGTAGTTATGTACAGATGTGAGAGTTGGACCATAAAGAAGTCTCAGTGGTGAGAAATTAATGCTTTTGAATTGTGGTGCTAGAGAAGACTCTTGAGAGTCCCTTGGCACCAAGGAGATCAAACCAGTAAATCCTGAAAGAAGTCAATCCTGAATATTCATTGGAACTACTGATGCTAAAACTGAAGCTCCAATACTTTGGCCATCTGATGGGAAGACCTGACTTATTGGAAAAGACCCTGATGCTGGGAAAGATTGAAGGCAGGAGGAGAAAGGGGCAACAGTGGATGAGACGATTGGATGGCATCATTGATTCAATGGATGTGAGTTTAAGCAAACTCAAGGAGATAGTGAAGGACAGGGAAGACTGGCGTGTTGCAATCCATGGGTTTGCAAAGTCAGACATGACTAGCGAATGAACAACAAGAAATGTCCATTGAGTTGGTGATGCCATCCAACCATCTCGTCCTCTGCTGCCTCCTTTTCCTCCTGCCTCAGTCTTTCCCGACATCAGAGTCTTTTCCAATGAGTTGGCTCTTCATGTCAGGTGGCCAAAGCACTGGAGTTTCAGCATTCGGGGTGATTCCCTTTAGGATTGACTGGTTACTATATGGCAGGTACTGATTTAAGTGATTTTCATGTGTTAATTAAATCCTCAAAGCCTGCTAAGATTGGTACTATTGTTGTCATCTGCACTTTACCTTATGTATCAGAGAAGTGATGTCACTTATCCAAAGTCACTGAAGTAAGTGTGAAGCTGAAATACCAAACCCAGCCTACCAAACCTAGGGCCTATCAAATATGGGAAGCATAACTGACCATGGAAATGAATACAGAAGTTAGAGAGTGGTTATACTACACTAAAAGAGAAATTGGAATTGTTAAAGCTCATTGAGCTCACTTATCTCATTTTTATTCCTTGGGCAGAGTGTGGTGGCAGACTGAAAGTGGAATCAAAACCCAGAGATCTGTACTCACATGCTCAGTTTGGTGATAACAACTACCCAGGACAAGTTGATTGTGAATGGCTCTTAGTGTCAGAACGGGGCTCTCGACTCGAATTATCCTTCCAGATTTTTGAAGTGGAAGAAGAAGCTGACTGTGGCTATGACTACGTTGAGCTCTTTGATGGTCTTGATTCAACAGCAGTGGGGCTTGGTCGATTCTGTGGATCAGGGGTAAATACAGTACCAACAGGATACCATAGACATGATAAAAATACCTATAAATTGGTGATTCAATATATGTAAGATGTGTAAGGCAGCAATGCTTTTACAAAAAAATGTGGCATCATATTATTAATGGCTTGATAAGTTATAACATGTCTCTTCCCTTCTCTATTGCTAGTGAATTTGCTCAATAACATCGAACAAGACAGATGAATTCAGTAACTATAATTCTTGTTACTGTCCACATTCTAACTTTTTTAATTCATGCTTTAAGTTGTGCACAAAATATTCAATTATCTAAAAGCAATATACCTTAACACACACCATGACAACTTTGAAAACTTCTAAATTAAAGCATAGAAGAAAAAGAATATGCACAATTCAAATTGAGATTCCCCTCCCAACAATACATGTGATAAGTGGCAGGATCTGCCACCAGTGTGGAGGTTTAGCCTATTGAATGTTGCTCCATTGCAGTGTGCACAGGACACAGTACCAAAAATAGGTTAGAGGGTATCAACATGACAAATAAGAAAAAGGAAAGCTTAAGGTTTTCTCAATCCCCCCAGGATTCAGCACATTAATATCAAATGTTCTTCTGAATACATATTTTGTTCTAAAGCTTTAGTTCCATTTTTCAAATGTCTACCAATAACTGTTACTTAAATAATACTGAATTTGAATAATATTGAACTCCTGTCCAAATTACAACTGAAATGAAACAAAAGTGCTTCTCAGTACTTAGATTACTAAAACAAGAAGGAATGGACAATTTGGATTCTGGAAGTGGCTCTGCCTCAGAGCAGCTTCTGAAATAATTTTAATGTCTCTTTTATCTCTCTGAGCTTCACTTTAATTATTTGTAAATCAAAGGGACTTGGTTTAAAATTTTGGAGAAAAACACCAAGTTCCAGAACTTGGAAGCAGACTTGATTATGTTCAAAGCTCAGCTATATCAATGATCAACTTTGTCATCTTGAGCACATCATCTGTTCTCTGAAACTCAAGCTTTCTCACCTGTAAAATAAAGTCACTCTTATTTACTTTTCAAGGTTATTGGGAGGATTCAATTTTATACCAAANTGTAAAATAAAGTCATTCTTATTTACTTTTCAAGGTTATTGGGAGGATTCAATTTTATACCAAATTTCCAAATATGAATTACATCGAAGAAAAAATAATTCATTTTATTGTTTTTGTTTGTGTGTCTTTGTTTGTCTTTGTTTTTGTCTTCAGCCACCAGAAGAAATCTATTCAATTGGTGATACAGGTTTAATTCATTTTCATACTGATGACACAATCAGCAAGAAAGGATTTCATATAAGATACAAAAGCATCAGATATCCAGATTCCCCACATACCAAAAAATAACCAGAACCTCCATCAGAACATAAAGGAATGTGTATAATGCAGAGAAGATGTATTTCTTTTTTAAATGAAGATTTTAGCACAAATGTTTCATATGAGTTTAAGCAAAAGAAAACTGCAAGACAAGAATTATCTCTGCACTACAAGAGGTTTCCAGCCAACCCTGATGAGCATTACCAGGATGTTTGAACTCCATTCTTGACAGTAAAAATATAAATAAAGATGGTGAAAGAACATCATGGTTCAAAGAAGACTTCACAATTTGTTTACAGCACAACACAGATGCTTCACAATTCAAATAGTTCCTTTCTAGGTCTGTGACCCTGCAGAATGTTCTTGACAATTTCTCAATATATGGGAGAAATAAAATGATCTTATAGGTTATAAACTGGAAAACCCTCTCCTCGAATCTTAGGATAATTGCTTTGACTGTGCATCTTGAAGACAATGTAAACCAGATCTATATAAGTTGTTGTGAAGTGGAAGTCTTTTAAGGGTGGTTTATACTTTAAATATGGGTATGACCAGTGGTTGGAAACTGGAATATTTCAGCTTCATTATTTTCCCTTGCAGGCTAAATTTACCTCTTTGAAACATAAATGATCTTGAAGCCATTTCACTTTCCTGACCTTTGACAAGTTTGAAATATCAGTACTATCATTTAGTTAATTTTAGACATAATTTTATTTAAGTGCTGGAAAATGCCCAGTTTATCAGTAAACTCCGTTCTTTCAGTGAGAAATGCTGCCTTTCACACCAAATCCAAGAGACCTCATGATGTCTTGTGAACTTGGTGAGATATTCCCAACAGGTGTGGACAGGATCATTGTACAGTGACTGCCTGGATGGCTCCTGCTCGAATTCTAACTGCTGCTATTCTTCCCTTTGTGGTTGATCTGTTGTAGCTGTTAATGTTGATGTTCTCAAGGTTAATTTTTTTTTTTTTTTAATGAAATGAAGTGGGTAAGCCTTGTTAGAACTGAAAGTTTTCTTTTCCTTCCTAGAATTCAGGTTTTTATGTATGTTAAAAAAAAAAAAAAAGATCTGTTTCTGAAAGACTTTCTATGGTGCTATTCCATAAACATTTTTTTTAAACAAAGTTTTTGACCTTTGAACCAACCACCTGTAGACTACAAATGTCTGTGTGGCTGGTGGCACTTGAAGACTAAAGACTCGCTAAATGTATCAAAAGTATGTCATTGCAAGGGTAGCACTTGTCCTGTGGAACAACTCCTTACAATGCCTTAGAATTATTGTGAATGATTGAGCAGATCCTCCTAAGAGACACACCTTTTTTGAAAAGTTGATTATAGTAGTATATGTTAGCTAGCATCTCTATGAAGAAAATTAATTTCTGTGACTGAGGTCTTTAGATATAAATATGGTGACCTACTTTTATTATAGAAAAATTAATTTTCTGCTTTGAAGCCAAGTTTTTTTTAATGTTAATGTATGTATATGTGAGATTGTCTGAATGAGTGAAGCTACAAGAAGATGAAAAGTAGTGGGTGGCTGAAAAGTTTAAATTTATGTGCCAAGTTCTGCTAGAATCCTGTTTGAAGAGCAACTTTCATAAGCTGTTTCATGGACAAATAATGGGAATTTCTCATTATTATCAATCTCATTTTTAAAAAGGCTCCTTCCTTCAGAGAAACTCTATTTTGATATTTTTTTATGTTGATATAGATTGCTGTATGAAGTAGCTTTGGTTCTGTTGTCTGTCCATGAACATTCAATATTTAATAAAATTGAAGATCTTTCTTCATTTTACAAAAATTAAACTATACACATAGATTTAGCTTTTTTTTTTCCATTGTTGCCTTGAAAATCTTTTCTTGTGTATGAATTGTATTATGTAAATACATTTTTTAAAACAATCTTTTGATCTCATGGAACATTACTTTGGAAATGTATAAATATTGCCTGCAATATAAGGAGCTTTTTATTGGAGCTGATTTATTCCAGTAACTTCTGTATTTTTTTCACCAATCTCCAGTGAGCCAAAATATTAGGAATAGGAAAGAGAGGAGAAAAGAAGAAACATTTAAACCTGGTATACTATGCTGTGCCCAGCCCAGTACTAAGCACATACACTAGCTCTTTTAACTTCAGGCCACCCTTTGAGAGCTGTGGTGATGGTCTCATTTTATGGTTTAGGAACTGAGGCTCAAGGAAAAAATATAATGTTCCCAGGGTTACAGTGTAAAGTTAGATGCTAAAACTCAAATTTTCTGATATAAAACTCTGCTTATTCTAAAAATGTAGTAGAATCAATTTTGACATATATATATATTTATATATATATGGTAGATATATTTTTATGCTGAAACTCTCCACATAAAGTCAGTTTTAGAGGTGAATTGCAGTAGAACTTTCAGAATAAACTTGGTTACTTTCAGTAATAGCATGACAATTAAAATATCAACTGTAGATATCTTTAAGAACCACAGTTAATGATAGAAATTTAAGAAACCAAAAAAGCTACTATATAGTTTAGAGTTAGTAACTATGGGCCTTTTGTTAAAATAAATACATTAAATTATTTTATCTGATGTGATAGGGAGAATGTAGTGTTTTTAAGAAATACTGTGGATATTCTTCTGGTTGATATCTTATAAGGCCTCAATGAGCTGCCCTCACACAATTGGGAAGTAAAGTATTTAGAAGGCACACTCAAAGAGGTTGTCATAACTTAGGTCTTCAATGGGAACATTAATTTTTTTTATTGTACCTTTGTATGATAGATGTTCACTGCATATTATTTTTATATTAATTCACCTTTGGCTTAGGTGTATTGTTAAATTCAAACACAAACAGCTTCATTGTTATTGTGGTAATAATGGTTAGTTACTATTCTAGGCATTTTATTAGCTTTTGTAAATTTATTTTCAACTTTTGCATCAACTTCTTCATTAGTCTTGGTTGTATTAATACTGTCTATTTGCTGAAGTTCTAACTCCTATACAATCCTCACTGACTCTACATATAAAAAACTGCTCCCACTTAATATGATTTTATTAAATTATTTTTAAAAGTAAATTTTGAATATTACTCTAGTTATTAGAAGATCATGACTTAACATAACTGCACAAACAATATTTTTAAAGAAATATATGAGAAACAACAGCTCTATTTCCAAAATCCCTAAATGTCCTCTGCTTGTGCTGACTGAATTTTTGCTACCTTGTATTAGTTTCAGTATACCACAATATCAGATTCAAATTCTGTTCAATTTTGTTTTAAATACATTAGTCTTTCATTTGATTTTTTTTCTATTTTTGATAATAAGCCTCAAATAATGAAATTTTATTCTCATGTAGAAAATCTCTGAAAGCGTTTACTATTCTTCACAAGGGTAAATTTTTTAAAAAGAAGCATTGAATTATCAGTTTGTTTAAAATTGGTAAACTACAGCCATGTGCAAATTAAAAAGAACTTTCAGTTAAAACAATTATCAAAATGTTTGGAAATTTTATTTAACTATACTTTTATTTAGCAAGAATATTTTGGATAAAGGAAAACCTATAATACCACTTATTAAATCCACCATGGGAGGAAGAAAACAAGAAAAATAAATTACCATGTAAAGATATGTAACTTGACCTGCAGTGATGCTTTTTGTTTGATAAGAAAAAATAGGTAACATGACCTTATCACAAAGAAAGAAAAGGTGCTTTATGAATGCATTTTTACATTGGTGTATAGTAAATGGTTATAATGAATATTTTCTTTTTAGTCTTTTATTGTTATTGTTATAAAATTAACAAATTTTGTCATTAGCTTAGGAAATGAAAAGCCTGGCTGCTATACATGGTAAAATATTATTAGTCTCCAAACTTTGTTTCGACATGTACTTTTTAAATTGTCCACCTTTGATTCTACGTTCTTTTCACTCCCTACCAGTGTACTCAAACTAAATTCAGGCTTACCATGCAATTCTAGTCAATACCATGACATCTACCTGGTGCAGAGGTCAATGCATGGTTATTCCAAACACTATTTAAGACCCTGACCCTGTCTCATATATATAATCCCCCTCTCATCCAATATTTTGAATACAAAGTCAACGCAATAAATCTCAACTTCTAACTTTGGAAGACATGTAGGTAGAAATATACTTTGGTTAAAGGCTATAAAGAAAGAAGCAAGCACTAAATATGCATCATGAGACATGGTAGATAGAAGGAAATGGCAGCTGGGTCTTCTCTTGCTTTTACTGAAGTGGCAGGAGGGCTCTATTTAAAGAAGTGGCATTAAAATTATTTAAACATGAGAACACCTGTAAAGGACAAATAGAGTGAAAGGATTATAGATGATGAGGCTTAAATAAGTCAATCTATCCTAAAACAATATTTAGTGGACATTCCTTAGAGGGGTATAATTAAAAATTAAATTACAGAAAAATTTCTCAAANTGGACGTGAATCTGAGTGAACTCTGGGAGTTGGTGATGGACAGGGAGGCCTGGTGTGCTGTGATTCATGGGGTCGCAAAGAGTCGGACACGACTGAGTGACTGAATTGAACTGAGCTGAACTGAACCTGAATACAGATTTTTCAGGAGACACATCAAGTGGTCTGGTATTCCCATCTCTTGAAGAATTTTCTGCAGTTTGTTGTGATCCACACAGTCAAAGGATTTGCCATAATCAGTGAAGAAGAAGTAGATGTTTTTCTGGAACTCTCTTGCTTTATTTATGATCCAGTAGATGTTGGGAGTTTGATCTCTGGTTCCTCTGCCTTTTCTAAATTCAGCTTGAACATCTGGAAGTTCACATATTGTTGAAGCCTGTCTTGAAGAATTTTGAGCATTACTTGCTAGAATGTCAGATGAGTGAAATTGTGCAGTAGTCAAACATTCTTTGGAATTGCCTTTCTTTGGGATTGGAATGAAAATTGACCCATTCCAGTCCTGTGGCCACTGCTGAGTTTCCCAAACTTGCAGGCATATTGAGTGCAGAGCTTTAATAGCATTATCTTTTAGGATTTGAAATAGCTCAAGTGGAATTCCATCACTTCCACTAGCTTTGTTTGTAGTGATGCTTGATAAGGCATCTTAACTTCTCATTCCTGGATGTCTGGCTCTAGGAAAGTGATCACACCATCATGGTTATCTGGGTCATGAAGATTTTTTTTTGTATAGTTCTTCTGTGTATTTTTGTCACCTCTTCTAAATATCTTCTGCCTCTCTTAGTTCCATACCATGTCTGTCCTTTATTGTGCCCATCTTTGCATGAAATGTTCCCTTGATATCTCTAATTTTCTCAAAGAGATCTCTACTCTTTCCCATTCTATTGTTTTCTTCTGTTTCTTTGCATTGGTCATTGAGGAAGACTTTCTTATCTCTCCTGCTATTCTTTGGAATTCTGCATTCAAATGGGTATATCTTTCCTTTTCTCCTTTGCCTTTCACTTCTCTTCTTTTTCTCAGCTATTTGTAAAGCCTCCTCAGACAACCATTTTGCCTTTTTGCATTTCTTTTTCTTTGGGATGATCTTGATCACTGCCTCCTGTACAATGTCATGAACCTCTGTCCATAGCTCTTCAGGCACTCTATCAGATCTAATCCCTTGAATCTATTTGTCACTTCTACTGTATAATCGTAAGGAATTTTATTTAGGTCATACCAGAATGGTCTAGTGGTTTTCCCTACTTTCTTCAATTTAAGTCTGAATTTGTCAATAAGGATTTCATGATCTGAGCCACAGTCAGCTCCTGGTCTTGTTTTTACTGACTGTATAGAGCTTCTCCATCTTCAGCTGCAAAGAATATAATCAATCTGATTTCAGTGTTGACCATCTGGTGATGTCCATATGTAGAGTCTTCTCTTGTGTTGTTGGAAGAGGGTATTTGCTATGGGTTCTCTTGGCAAAACTCTGTTAGCCTTTGACATGCTTAGTTTTGTACTCCAAGGCCAAATTTGCCTGTTACTCCAGGTATCTCTTGGCTTCTTACTTTTGCATTCCAGTCCCCTAGAATGAAAAGGACATCTTTTTTGGGTGTTAGTTCTAGAAGGTCTTATAGGTCTTCATAGAACCATTCAACTTCAGCTTCTTCAGTATTACTTCTTGGGGCACAGATTTGGATTACTGTGATATTGAATGGTTTGCCTTGGAAATGAACAGAGATCATTCTGTCATTTTTGAGGTTGCATCAAAGTACTCCATTTTGGACTCTTTTCTTGACTATGATGGCTACTCCATTTCTTCTAAGGGATTCTTACCCACAGTAGCAGATACATCTAAATTAAGTTCACCCATTCCAGTCAATTTTAGTTTGCCAATTCCTAAAATGTCGATGTTCACTCTTGACATCTGCTGTTTGACCACTTCCAATTTGCCTTTTTTCACAGACATTTAATTATTAAACAAATATTTGTTTAACACCTATAATATTAGCACAATGTCAAATATTAAGACTTTAATGAGACTTTAAAAGGAATAACTCACCATCTTTTTTTCTTGCAAGTTAAATTCTAGTTAAAGAAATATATATTAATATTAATTAAAAGTAAATCACAGAAATGCATAATTGCAATATAAAACATCCATGTGCAGAATTCCCTGGCAGTCCAGTGATTAGGACTTCATGCTTCCACTGCAGGGGGCATGGGTTTGATTCCTTGCTGGAGAGCTTACATCCCACGTGCCCCTGTGGTACAGCCAAAAAACCAAAAATACATGTGCATTTTACCATTTTGAGAAAATTTTTCCAAACAGCGTTGTTTGGATTTTGAGATTAAGTATTAATATAAGTATCCTTTTCTTTTCCTTAATTTTTCCACTATCTTTTTACTTACATTTAGTCTCACATCAAGTCACCCTGCCTGGCGGGTCCTATGCCAGAAACTTGAGCCCCTAGATTATCTGTTTATGAAAATCAATGGACCTTATGTTCAGAAGAGCCAGATGGCTGTAGGAAATAGAGCTCCAGTCATAAAGGGCACACACAAAATCTTACATGCTATGAGACCCAATGCAGAAGCAGAAGTTTGAAAGAAGCCTTGATCAAACCCATTTCCTGATCTTGGAAAGTTTCCCACAGGGTTAGGAGGCAAATGGAACTCTCCCTGGGAAGCTGAACACTGGCAACAGATTTGTGAGCTCATTCTAACAGTAAAACAGTGACACTGAAAGCACAATTTGGGAATCCTCCTTCTCTTTTATTAAGGTCATGAACCCAGCCCCACTCACCAAGCTCCACCCTACCACCAGATCACACAGATTGTCATATCAAACTATCATAGTAAGTATCAAATTAAAATATTAAAATAATCATATATGTAACCATATATAGGACTAAGGGGCTTCCCAGTTGGGCTAGTGGAACACACTGGCCAATGCAGGAGACATAAGAGATGTGGGTTCAACCCCTGGATCAGGAGGATTGCCTGGAGGAGGACATGCAATCATTCCAGTATTATTACCTGGAGAATCCCATGGATTCCAGAGGAGCCTAGCTACAGTCCATAGGGTCACAAAGAGTTGGGCTCAACTGAAGTGACTTAGCACAGCACATGGCACATATAGGGTTATATATGACCTTATGGTAACCACATCCAAATTATAATAGATGACACATACACATGGATAAAAGAAGAAAGAATCCAAAGGTAATGCTAAGTAAAGATAGTCATCAAATCATAAGGGAATAGAGAAGAAAGGAATAAAAACTAAGAAAAGAAAAGCCTGAAAACAATTAGCAAGATGACACTAAGTACATACCTACAAATAACTACTTTAAATATAGACTAAATGCTCCAATCAAAAAATCACAGTGACTGAATGAATTTTTTAAAAATATCCACATATGTGCTGCCTACAAGAGGCTCACTTTGGATTGACCGAAAATGAAGAGATGAAAACAGGTATTCCATGTAAATGGAACTGAAAGTAAACTGGGTAGCAATATTTATATTAGACAAAATAGACTTTGAAACAAAGACTAGTATCTCACAGAGCACCAGCTGAGAGCTGGCAAGAGTCCCTGACCACTGGAAAGGAATATATAGACCCATGCAAAAATCAGTAGGATGAAGGAAGGAAGAGAAAAAGATTAGGAGAATGTACAGACTGGACCTGCCTCTGGGGAGTGGAGGAACTGAAGCAGGGGTAAGATTCCCCACATCAGAGCAACAGTTTGGGACAGAGGCGAGGCATTTGAAAGGAGTGAAGCAGCTGACCTGTGCTGGTCTAAATAGAGTGAGAACCACATAGACAATCTGTATCACAGCCCTAAGTACCCCAGACAGGGATGCAGGTCCCCAGTACACACAGTGGCTGGAAGCTGGGGCATAGCGACTGGAAATAAATCCCAGGACGAGGATGGTTTTTGACTGCAGGAAGATGGCCCAATGGGATGTGAGGGAGGAGATTACTGCAGGGAATGCCCTTGGAGGAAACTGGGCAGCCATGGAGGCAAGGCAACACTGCTGAGTTAGGCACAGGGTGGAGCCATCACTGTAGCCTCTCTCTCTCCCCACACATTGGCTCTGGCAGCTGATAAATAGAGAAAGACCCCAGAGAGGGTGGCCCTTTGAGTGACTGCTATTATGAACAATAGAGAAGGACCCCAGCCAGGGTGGTTCCTTTGAGTGCCTGCTGCACCAAGCAACAAAGAAGGACCAGCCAGGGAAGCCTTTTGAACACTGCTGCCAAAAGCTAGAAAAAGGCTCATATGGCATCTTATCTCCTATGCCTGTGGTCACTGGCTCCCCTGTGTACCTGGCAACACCAGGTTCCCTGTGATCCAAGCAGCTGCACCGCCTTCGTGCTCAATCCTCACTAGGGCAGAGTGGCCAGAGGCTAGGGAAAACTCTAATGGAACCATATCCCCCTCTGCCTATGGCTGTCAGCTTCCCTGCACACCTGGCTCTGCTGCTGCTGCTGCTGCTAAGTCGCTTCAGCTGTGTCCGACTCCGTGCAACCCCATAGATGGCAGCCCACCAGGCTCCCCTGTCCCTGGGATTCTCCAGGCAAGAACACTGGAGTGGGTTGCCATTTCCTTCTTCAATGCATGAAAGTGAAAATTGAAAGTGAAGTCACTCAGTCGTGTCCGACTCTTTACGACCCCATGGACTGCAGCCTACCAGCTTCCTCTGTCCATGGGATTCTCCAGGCAAGAGTACTGGAGTGGGGTGCCATCGCCTTCTCCACCTGGCTCTGCTAAAGACCTCTTAATCCAAGCATCTATGCTGCCTCCATGCCTGCTCCTCACTGGGGCAGTCTCAAGTCCTCTGGGGAGCCTCAGGAGTAAATTCCTGTGGATGACCCACATGCAGAGGTGTAAATAAAACACAATCGAATTATAGCACAGAGTGGTTAAAGAATGGGATCTAAAACTCTTCCACCATCTCTATAAGCTGCAGATTAAATCCACATGACCAACTAGGTAGACTCTGTGTCCATGAAATGCATAAAAGGACAGAGTGTTCACACAGAAGTAAAATCCCTAGCTCCGGCAACCGTGGATACTGGAGGCAAGTACATACAGGAAATAGGGCTAGAGGAGAGTCTGAGCTGTCCCCACAGCAGATCCAGAGAACAGTCCAGTATTAGAGGGCCTCTTAGAGAGGCAGAGATGGAACAACGACTCTATTACATTTTTCTCCTTTTTTTCCCCTCTTTTTTAAAAGTGTCTTTTAAATTTTTCAATTTTTAGAACATCTTATTTTTAAATTAACTCATTTTATTTTTTTCCTATTTTTTACAGTACTACTTAATTATATAGCATTCTCCCCATATTTTTGATTTTGTATTTTTGCTGGTCTTGTTTTTAGTATTCATTTTACTATGGGTTCATTTATTGTTTTGATCTCTTCTGTTTTCACTGTTATTTTTGTCTTTTCTCTCTCTTTTTTTCTGTTTGTAAGTGTATGGGATTCTTTGGGTGTTCTTGGCTACTGACTGTTGCTTTCACCGTTAGTCTTGGAGTTTTATCTTCTGTGCTGGGAGATCTGTGAAATCCTGGTGCTGCAGTACAGGGTCAGGCCTGAACCCTCGAGGTGGGAGACACAAGTACAAGACTTTGGACCACCAGAGAACTCATGATCATGTGGAACATCAATTGACAAGAGCTAGCTGAAAGGCTTCCATCTCAACAGTAGGACCAAGCCCCACTCAAAGTCCAGAAAGCTCCAGTGCTGGAATCCTCATGCCAAACCTTTAGCAAAAGAGAAGCACAGCCCTGCCTTTAGCAAAAATGCTACTCAAGGTCATAAAAAGTCCATAGACACCCTAAAACACACTACTAAACATGGCACTACCCATCAGATCTCAAACACAAATCTTCCCTAACAGAAAAACTTCACAAGGCACTGGTCCAACCCCACCCATGGAGGGGGACAGACTCCACAATTATGAGGGACTACAAACCTTCAGCCTGCAGAAAAGAGACCTCAAACACAGTAAATTAAACAAAATGAAAAGACAGAGAAACATGCAACAGATGAATGCAGCAGATGAAGAAACATGGTGTAAACCCATAAGAATAAACAAATGAAGAGAAAATAAGCAGTCTACCTGAAAAAGAATTCGGAATTAATGATAGTAAAAGTGAGGCAAAACTTAGGAAATAAAATGGACCAACAGATAAAGAAGCTGAAGGTACAGATCTAGAAGACTCAAGACATGTTTGAAAAAACCTCAAAGAATTAAATAATAGCCAATCGGCAATGAATAGCACAATAACTGAGATTACAAAGACACTAAAGGGAACCAACAACAGGCTATCTGAGACAGAAGAATGGATAAGTGATCTGGAAGATAGAATGATTGAAGTGATTGAAGCAGAGCAGAATAAAGAAAAAAGAATAAAAAGAAATGAGGACAGTCCCAGAAGCTTCTGGGACAATACTGAGCATACCATCTTGAGAAATATAGGGATCCCAGAAGAAGAAGAAGAAGAAGAAAGAAAGAGTTTGAGAAAATATTTGAGATTATAGTCAAAAACTTCTCTAAAGTGGGAAAGGAAATAGTCACCCAAGTCAAGGAAGCCCAGATTCCCATACCAGATAAACCCAAGGAGAAACATGCCAAGACACATATTAATCAAACTAATGAAAATTAAACACAAAGAACAAATATTAAAAGCAGAAAGGCAAAAGCAACAAATAACATACAAGGGGATCTCCATAAGGCTAACAGCTGTCCTTTCAATAGAAACTCTGCAGGCCAGAAGGGAGGGGTCATTTCAGTTCAGTTCAGTTCAGTCACTCAATCGTGTTCGACTCTTTGTGACCCCATGAATCGCAGCACACCAGGCCTCCCTGTCCATCACCAACTCCCGGAGTTCACTCAGATCCATGTCCATTGAGTCAGTGATGCCATCCAGCCATCTCTTTCTCTGTCGTCCCCTTCTCCTCCTGCCCCCAATCCCTCCCAGCATCAGAGTCTTTTCCAGTGAGTCAACTCTTCACATGAGGTGGCCAAAGTACTGGAGTTTCAGCTTTAGCATCATTCCTTCCAAAGAAATCCCAGGGCTGATNNNNAATGGACTGGTTGTATTTTTATAATTAAAGTGATAAAAGAAAAAAAAAAAAAAAAAAAAACTTCAACCAAGACTACTCTGTCCATCAAGGATCTCATTCAGATTTTAAGACTCAATATGGACTCAGATTTGTCCATAAGTCAAAAGATTTATGGACAAGCAAAAATTAAGAGAATTTAGCATCACCAAACTGTTTCACAACAAATACTAAAGGAATTTCTCTAAACAGGAAACAAAAGAGAAAGAAAAGGCCTACAAAAACAAACCCAAAACAATAAGTAAATGGTAACAGGATCATACATATCAATAATTACCTTCAACATGAATGAAATAAATGCTGCCACCAAAAGATACAGATTGGCTGAATGGATACAAATGCAAAACCTATATATGCTGTCTACAAGACACTCACCTCAGACTTAGGGACACATACAGACTGAAAGTGAGGGGCTTGAAAAATATATTCTGAGGAATTGGAAATCAAAAGAAAGTGGGAGTAGCAATACTCAGATAAAACAGACTTTAAAATAAATAGCATTATAAGGGACAAGGAAGGACACTACATAATGATCAAGGATCAATTCAAGAAGAAGATATAACCATTATAAATACATATGCACACAGCATAGGAGCACCTCAATACATAAGGCAAAAGTGAAAATTGATAGTAACCCAATAATAATAGGGGACTTTAATTCTTCACTCATGCCAAAAGACAGATCATCCAGACAGAAAATTACTAAGGAAGCACAAATTTTAAATGATACATTGGACCAGTTGGACATAATTAATATCTACAGGGCATTCCATGAAAAAGAGCAGATTTCAATTTTTCTCAAGTGCACATGGAACATTCTCCGGGACAGATCACATACTGGCTCACAAATCAAATCTTGAAACATTTTTTTAAAAATTGAAATCGTTTCCAGCATCCTTTCTGACCACAGTGCTATAAGATTAGATGCTAACTTGGGCTTCTCTGGTGGTTCAGCTGGTGAAGAATCCGCCTGCAATGCGAGAGACCAGGGTTTGATCCCTGGGTTGGGAAGATCTCCTAGAAGAGGGAAAGGCTACCCACTGTAGTATTCTGGCCTTGGGAATTCTATGGACCAGTAACAAAGAGTTGGACACGACTGAGTGACTTTCATTTTCACAGTGGGGAAAAAAACCTACAAAAAACACTGACACATGGAGGCTATACACAATACATTTCTGAATAAACAGTAGATCACTGAAGAAGGAAAAAAGGAAATCAAAATATACCTAGAAACAAATGACAATGAAAACACAACAACTAAAAACCTATGGGATCAATAAAAGCAATGCCAGGAGGTAAGTTTATAGCAATACAAGTCTATCTAAAAAAAACAGGAGAAACATCAAATAAAAAACCAAACCTTATACCTTAAACAACTAGAAAAATAGGACAAAAAAATGCCACAAAGTTAGTAGAAGGAAAGAAATCATAAATACTAGAGCAGAAATAAATGGAAAAAAAATTAAAGAGACAATCAGTTCAGTTCAGTACAGTTGCTCAGTCGCGTCCGACTCTGTGTGACCCCACGAATCGCAGCACGCCAGGCCTCCCTGTCCATCATCAACTCCCGGAGTTCACTCAGACTCATGTCCATTGAGTCAGTGGTGCCATCCAGCCATCTCATCCCCTGTCGTCCCCTTCTCTGCCTGCCCCCAATCCCTCCCAGCATCAGAGTCTTTTCCAAAGAGTCAACTCTTCACGTGAGGTGGCCAAAGTACTGGAGTTTCAGCTTTACCATTATTCCTTCCAAAGAACACCCAGGACCGGTCTCCTTTAGGATGGACTGGTTGGATTTCCTTGCAGTCCAAGGGACTCTCAAGAGTCTTCTCCNTAGAAATGAAAAAGAAGTTACAAGAGACAATACAGAAATACAAAGAATCATAAGAAAGTACTATCAGCAACTATCCTGGAGAAGGAAACAACAATCCACTCCAGTATTCTTGCCTGGAAAATTCCATGGACAGAGGAATTTGGTGAGCTACAGTCCATGGGATTGCAAAGAGTCAGCCATGACTGAGCACATCAGCACAGCATCAGCAACTATATGAAAATAAAATGGACAACCTGGAAGAAATTGACAAATTCTTAGAAAAGTATAACTTTCCAAAACAGAATGATGAAGAAATAGAAAATACAAACATACCAATCATAAGCACAGAAATCAAAACAACAGTAATCAAAATTTTCTAACAACCAAAACCCCCATGGACAGATGGTTACACAGGCAAATTCTAACAAAAGTTTAGAGAAAAACAAACATCTATCCTGCTCAAACTCTTCCGAAAATTGCAAAGGAAAAAAAACTCCCAAATTCCTTCTACCAGACCACCATCACCCTGATGCAAAACCTAGACAAAGATCCCAGAAAAGAAAAAAAAAATAAATGGCAGATCAATATCACTGATGAACATAGATCCAAAAATTCTCAACAAAATTCTAGCAAACAGAATCCAATATTAAAAGAATCATACATCATGATCAAGTAGGCTGTATCAAAGGGATGCAGAGATTCTTCAATATATGCAGATCAATCAATGTGATACACCATATCAAAAATTTGAGAGATAAAAACCATAGCATTATCCCAGTAGACACAGAGAATTCCATGTCCGATTTTAACTGTTGCCTTCTTGACCTGCATTCAGGTTTCTCAGGAGGCAGGTAAGATGGTTTGGTATTCCGATCTCTTTAAGAATTTCCCAGTTAGTTGTGATCCACACAGTCAAAGGCTTTAATGAAACAAAGTAGATGTTTTTCTGGAATTCTCTTGCTTTTTCTATGATCCAATGGATGTTGGAAATTTGATCTCTAGTTCCTCTGCCTGTACTAATTTTAGCCTGAACATCTGGACGTTTTCAGTTCACATACTATTGAAGCCTAGCTTGGAGGATTTTGAGCATTACTTTGTTAGCATGTAAGATGAGTGCACATGTGTGGTAGTTTGAACATTCTTTGACACTGCTTTGCTTTGGGATTGGAATGAAAACTGACCTTTTCCAGTCCTGTGGCCACTGCTGAATTTTCCAAATTTGCTAGCATATTGAGTGCAGCACTTTAACAGCATCATCATTTAGGATTTGAAATAGCTTAGCTGGAGTTCCATCACCTCCACCAGCTTTGTTCATAGTGATCCTTCTTAAGGCCTATTTGACTTCACAGTCCAAGATGCCTTCCTCTAGGTGAGTGATCACACTATCCTTGTTATCTGGGTCATTAAGTTTTGTTTTCTTGTTTTGTTTTTTTTTTTTTTAATTCTTCTGTGGATTCTTGCCACCTCTTCTTAACATATTCTGCTTCAGTTAGGTCCATACAGTTTCTGCCCTTTGTTGTGCCATTCTTTGCATGAAATGTCCCCTTGGTATCTTCAATTTTCTTGAACAGATCCTAGTCGTTCCCATTCTCTTGTTTTCCTCTATTTCTTTGCATTGACCACTTAGGAAGACTTTCAATCTCTCCTTGCTATTCATTGGAACTCTGCATTCAGATGTGTATATCTTTTCTTTTTTTCTTTGCCTTTCACTTTTCTTCTTTTCTCGGTTATTTGTAAGGCCTAACACCATACACAAATATAAACTCAAGTGGATT
>SJYQ01002256.1:332682-347530 GCA_006410935.1 Redunca redunca
TTGAAGACCCAAATGTAAGATCAAAAATTATAAAACTCTTAGAGGAAAACATAGACAGAATACTTTTTGCTATAAACCACAGCAAGATACTCTATGAACCATTGCCTAGAATAATGGAAATTAAAAGAAAATAAACAAATGGGATGTAATTAAACTTAAAAGCTTTTGAACTGTGAAGGAAACTATAAACAAGGTGAGAAGACAACCCTCAGAATGACAGAAAATAATAGCAAACAAAACAACTGACAGAGAATTAATCTCCAAAATTTACAAGTAGCTCATGTAGCTCAGTACCAGGAAAACAAATAACCCAGTAAAAGTGGACAGACAACATAGACATTTCTCCAAAGAAGATAATACAGATGGCTAAAAAACATTAGAAAAGATGCTCAGCATCACTCATTATAGAGAAACGCAAATCAACCTACAAAGAGGTGTCATCACATACCAGTCACAATGGCCATCATTAAGAAATACATAAAGAATAACTGATAGAGAGGGTGTTGAGCAAATAGAACTCTCTTGCACTGCTGGTGGGAATGCAAATTGATACAGCCACTATGGAAACCAGCATGAAGATTCCTTTAAAAACTAGGACTAAAATTACCACAAGACCAAGCAACCACACTATTGCATATACCCTGAGGAAAATATAACTGAAAAAGACACATGTACCTTAATGTTCACCTCAGCATTATTTACAATAGCTTGGATATGGAAGCAACCTAGATGTCTATCAACAGATGAATGGATGAAGCAGCTGTGGTATATATACAAAATGGTATATTACTCAGCCATAAATAGGATTGCATTTGAGTCTGTTCTTATAAGGTGGATGAACCTAGAATGTATTATACAGAGTAAAGTTAGTCATACAAGGAAAAACAATAATGTATATATATGGAATCTAGAAAGATGGTACTGATGAACCTATCTGCAGGGCAGCAATGGAGATGCAGACATAGAGAACAGACTCACGGATAAGGGCTGAAGAAGAGTGTGGAACAAATTGAGAGAGTAGCACTGTAACACATACATTACTGTATGAAAATTTGATAGCCAGTGGACATTTGCTGTGTGATTCAGGGAGCTCAAGCGCTTTGTGTCAAGCTCAAAGAGTGGGACCCGGGAGGGAGGTTCAAGAGGAATGGGACATACGTATACCTAAGGCTAATTTATGTTGATGTATCGTGACACAATATTGTAAAATAATTACCCTCCAATAAAAAAATAAATAAAGAAAATGTAAAGACTATAACAAAAGACAAAGAAAATATCCCCTAAAAATCAGGGATCAATTTAACCAGAAGATATAGCAACTGTAAATGTATATACACCCAAGATAAGAACACCTAAATAAGTAATACAAATATTAACAGATATACAGAGCAAAATTGGCAGTAGCAATAATAGGAAATTTTAAAAGATCACTTACATCAATGGACAGATAATTAGACAGAAAATA
This sequence comes from Redunca redunca, assembly GCA_006410935.1. Taxonomy (NCBI): domain Eukaryota; kingdom Metazoa; phylum Chordata; class Mammalia; order Artiodactyla; family Bovidae; genus Redunca; species Redunca redunca. The sequence goes on from SJYQ01002256.1 coordinate 334,148, forward strand.
AGGAAACACTGAGTTTAAAATGACACATTAGATCAGATGGAATTATAAANAAGTTACAACCAACACAAACACACAAATTATCATAATAGCAATACAATTATATGCCAAAAAACAGACAAGCTAGAAGAAATTGATACACTACTAGAAACTTATCATCTATCAAGACTGAATTAGGAAGAACTAGAAAATACGATTAGAACAATTATGGGTAATGAAATTGAACCAGTAATTTTAAAATCTCCCAATAAACAGAAGTCCAGGATTATACAGCTTTATAGATGAATTTGAACAATATTTACAGGAAAGGTAACACATCCCTTTCAAGCTAGTCCAAAATATCGAACAGTAAGGGTTTTTACTGAACTAATTCTACAAGACCAACACTGACCTGATATCAAAACAAGACAAAAACATCACAAGAAAAGAAAAATATAAGTCAATATCCTTGAAGTACATAGATGCAAAAATCCTGAACAAATACCAACGTCCAAACTGAATAAGGTATTAATACAGATCGGACACTATAATTAAACGGGATTTCTACCAGGACTGCAAGAATGGTTCAATATCCACAGACCAGTCAATGTGATACACCACATTAACAAAATGAAGAATGAAAACTACATGATCTACTCAAAAGATGTAGAAAAGGCTTTAGAAAAACTCAACATCTATTAATGATAAAATTGTGGGCATAGAGAGAACATGTGTGTGTATGTGTGCTAAGTTGCTTCAGTCACATGCAACTCTTTATGACCCTATAGACTGTAGCCTGCCAGCCTCCTCTGTCCCTGGGATTCTCCAGGCAAGACTACTGGACTGGGTTGCCATGACCTCCAGGGGATCTTCCCAACCCAGGGACCAAGCCTGAGTCTCTTATCACTCCTGCATTGGCAGCTGGGTTCTTCACCACTGACGCCATCCTGGAAGCCCAGAGAGAACATACCTCAACATAATAGGGGCCATATGTGACAAAACCCAAGCTTAATTCCTATTCAATCGTGGGAATCTGAAAGCATTTTCTCTAAAATCAGGAACAAGACAAGGATGTCTGCCAGGAGCCAGCATGGGGAATCCCGCCATGGCAAAGGTCATGAGGAAGGGGGCCTGACAAAACGCAAAGGTGGGATCAGGCCTCAGGGGTCACCCCTGGATTTTCTCAAGCATGTACTCCCCAAACCAGAGTCTGCCTGCTTTACTGTGTTACACTTTCCACCTACTCTTCTGACATTAACAGGGGGCTGTCCCCCCACCACCTTTTTGTGGAAAAAGTTAATTTAGAACTTTTAGATAATAAGTCTCCTGGGCATAATAAGAGTGTTTCAATCCAAAAACCCCTCTGATGGCTTTCTAGCCTGCCTGCCAGACTCGTACAGCTGCTCATATGATTGTTTGTGGCCTCCTGACCGCCAGAGGCACAGGAAGCTTAAAACATCCTAGGAATGTAGGGGCTTCCGAGGAGTCAAAATCATTAGAATAGGACTGATTAAGGGTTTCATTTGTTGAGCCAATATTTGCTGCCAAGTTTTCATATCTTTTATTTGTTGATATAGTTGGTATGTGGAAAAAACAGGTAGTAGCCCTGGCATTAGCAACATTAGATCTTTGAGTTAAGTACTTTCTTTGTTATAACCCACTGCACCTTTGTTCTACAGGAATGTAACTTTATTTAGTACTTTGACGGTGATGCAGATTAAGAAAAAACACTTCAAGGGAAAATGAGCTTTCTGGTTGATAGACATTTATCTAGGAAAAGAGCCATAAAAATGTTAACAGGCCCCCTGGCCACAAGATGATGTAAAACCACCTAAGACCTTTTGTATATGGGAAGGTATGCAAAAAGAAAGCCTGGTCTCAATAAGGGTCAGGACTGCTGCCCCTGCATAACTCTGCATATTCCATTATTTCTTTATGTACAACTTTGGGTATATAAGCTGCTTTTGAAAATAAAGTTGTGGGTCTGGCACCAATGCTTGGCTCCTCCGTGTCGTTCTTTTCTCCCTTTTCTGGCTGAATTCCCATCTGGAGTGTGGAGGCTCACCGTGTCTACTTATTTGCCCTGGCTTCTAAGACCCACGCAAGAGGGAGCCCAAGGTGGGGCACCCTCCACTATTCAAGCGGGTGCTGGTGGCCTACATAGATGGTGCAAACTCCTTGTCTCAGAGTTTTATTGGTTCTCTGCGTAAACCAAGTTATTCAGCCTCTTTTCTCCACTAATTTTCCTACAACACTATTATTTCCTAATCTCTCTTTATATTTCTAAATAAATAAGTCTCTCCTCGCTGACTCCGTCCCCACTCGAATTCCCTGGATCCACCAGGGCTGGACCCCGGTAGATGCCCGCTCTCAATAGTTTAGTTCACTATAGTATTGAAAGTCCTAGCCACAGCAATGAGGCACAAAAAGAAAGAAAGTAAAACAATCCAAATGTAAAAGAAAGAAGTTAAACCATCACTTTTTAGAAATGGCTATATATATATATATATATATATACACACATACATATATGTAAAATCTTAAAGTGGCTTCAATAAAAAGTGTTAGAACTCATGAATTCAGTAAAGTTGTAGGATATAAAATTAACATATAGAAATCTATATATACTGACAACAAACTATCAAAAAAGAAATTAAGAGAATAATGTTATTTACATTAGCTTGAAAAAGAATAAAATACCTAGGAATGACTAATCAAGAAAGTAAATGACTTGTACTTGGAAAACTATGCCAAACTGAGAAATTGAAGATGACACAAACAAGTTGAGGTATATATTGTACTCACTGATTCAAATAATTAATGCTGTTAAAATGATCATGCTCCCCATGACAACAGATAGATTCAATATAATCCCTAAGACAATGCCAAATACTTTTTTCACAGAACTCGGACAAAGAATTCTAAAAATGCACTCTCCATTCCTATTCAAACTTAACTTTCAGCAAACTTGAAACTACTTTGTTCTAAACAAATTCAATACAATTCACTACAAATATAATACAATTCAACTCAGTACAAATATATATATATATAAATATATAGATATAGTTATAAAAATCTATGAACTATATTTGTTTATTTGTATTGAATTGCACTGAATGCAATGCAGGGCTGGGGGAGCTCAAAATGAAGGGAGAGGACTAAGAATTGAAACAGTATCTGGAGGTAGAGAACTATGACTAGAAAAAAATCTTCATGATAAAAAGGTAGCAATCAATACAATTTTTGAGACCAAGTCTCATTAAATTAATTAAATGAACTGTCTATTAAGGTTTTACAGAGAGGTAGCCATGCATAAGTATATTATAAAATAAAATAGAGTTTGGATAAAAGCCACAATTGATATATTACCTGCTTTTTATAAGTACAACAGTCCTGGGAGCTGCAGCAAGCTGGCATATGCCCTTGTGAAGGATGTCTCCATTACCATCATTATCCCTACCAATAGGGAACACAGCCCCACCCATCAGCAGAAAATCAGATTAAAGATTTACTGAGCATGGCCCTGCCCACCAGAGCAACTTTCCCCACAACTAGCCCCTCCATCCCTCTCATCAGGAGGCTTCCACAAGCCTTTTATCCTCATCTATCAGAGGGCAGACAGAATGAAAACCACAATCACAAAAAAACTAAACAAACTGATCACATGGATCACAGCCTTGTCTAACTCAATGAAACCATAAGCCATGCCATGTAGGGCCACCCAAGATGGATGGGTCATGGTGGAGAGTTCTGACAAAACATGGTCCAATGGACAAGGGAATGGCAAACCACTTCAGCTTTCTTCCTTGAAGTGAAGTGAAGTGATTCAGTTGTGTCCAACTCTCTGCGACCCCATGGACTGTAGCCTACCAGGCTCCTCCATCCATGGGATTTTCCAGGCAAGAATACTGGAATGGGTTGCCATTTCCTTCTCCAGGAGATCTTCCTGACCCAGGGACTGACCCAGGTTTCCCACACTGTAGGCAGACGCTTTACCATCTGAAACACCAGAGAAGTCTTTGAGAACCCCATGAATAATGTGAGAAGGCAAAAGGATGTAACACTGTAAGATGAACTCCCCAGGTCAGCAGGTGACCAATGTGCTACTGGAGAAGAGTGAAACAATAGCTCTGGAAGGAATGAAGAGGCTGACCCAAAGTGGAAACAATGCCCACTAGTGGATGTGTCTGGTGGTGAAAGTAAAGTCCAGTGCTATAAAGAACAATATTGCATAAGAATCTAGAATGTTAGGTCCATGAATCAAGGCAAACTGGCAGTGGTCAAACAGGAGATGGCAAGAGTGAACATTGACATTTTAGGAATCAGTGAACTAAAATGAACTGGAATGAGCAAATTTAATTTAAATGACCATTATCTCTACTACTGTGGGCTAGAATTCATTAGAAGAAAAGGAGTAGCCATCATAGTCAACAAAAGTGTACAAAATGCAATACTTAGGTGCAATCTCAAAAATGACAGAATGATCTCTGTTCCTTTACAAGACAAACCATTCAATATCTCAGTAATCCAAGTCTATGCCTCAGCCTCTAATGCAGAAGAAGCTGAAGTTGAATGGTTCTATGAGGACTTACAAGACCTTCTAGAACTAACACCAACAAAAGATGTCCTTTTCATTACAGAGAACGGGAATGCAAAAGTGGGAAGTCAAGAGATACCTGCAGTAACAGGCAACTTTGGCGTTGGAGAACAAAATGCAACAGGATAAAGTTATAAGTATTTTGGCAAGAGAACCCACTGGTCATAGCAAACACTCTCTACCAACAACAAAAGAGAAGATTCTAAACATGGACATCACCTGATAGTTAATACTGAAATCAGATTGATTATATGCTTTGTAGCCGAAGATGGAGAAGCTCTATACAGTCAGCAAAAACAAGACTGGGAGCTGACTGTGGCTCAGATCATGAACTCCTTATTGCCAAATTCAGACTTAAATCGAAGAAAGTGGGGAAAACCACTAGGCCATTCATGTATGACCTATATCAAATCCCTTGTGATTATACAGTGGACGTGACAAGTAGATTCAAGGTATTAGATCTGATAGAGAGAGTGTCTTTTTTTTTAATTTAAATTTATTTATTTTAGTTGGAGGCTAATTACTTTACAATATTGTATTGGTTTTGCTATACATCAACATGAGTCCGCCACAGGTGTACACATGTTCCCCATCCTGAACCTCCCTCCCACCTCCCTCCCCATACCATCCCTCTGGGTCATCCCAGTGCACCAGCTCCAAGCATCCTGTACCATGCATTGAACCTGGACTGGTGATTAATTTCATATATGATATTATACATGTTTCAATGTCATTGTCCCAAATCATCCCACCCTCTCCCTCTCCCTCTCCCACAGAGTCCAGAAGACTGTTCTATATATCTGTGTCTCTTTTGCTATCTTGCATACAGGGCTATCGTTACCATCTTTCTAAATTCCATATATATGCGTTAGTATACTGTATTCTTGTTTTTCTTTCTGGCCTACTTCACTCTGTAAAATAGGCTCCAGTTTCATCCACCTCACTAGAACTGATTCAAATGTATTCTTTTTAATGGCTGAGTAATACTCCATTGTGTATATGTACCACTGCTTTCTTATCCATTCATCTGCTGATGGACATCTAGGTTGCTTCCATGTCCTGGCTATTATAAACAGTACTGCGATGAACATTGGGGTACACATGTCTCTTTCAATTCTGGCTTCCTCGGTGTGTATGCCCAGCAGTGGGATTGCTGGGTCATAAGGCAGTTCTATTTCCAGTTTTTTAAGGAATCTCCACACTGTTCTCCATAATGGCTGTACTAGTTTGCATTCCCACCAACAGTGTAGGAGGTTTCCCTTTTCTCCACACCCTCTCCAGCATCTATTGCTTGTAGACTTTTTAGATTGCAGGCATTCTCACTGGTGTGAAATTGTATCTCATTATGGTTTTGATTTGCATTTTAGAGAGTGTCTTAAGAATGGAAGTTTGTAACATTTTATGTGAGGTGGAGATCAAAACCATCCCCAAGAAAAAGAAATTAAAAGGCAAAATGGTTGTGTGAGGAGGTCTTACGTATAGCTGAGAAAGGAGGAGAAGGAAAAGGCAAAGGAGAAAAAGAAAGATATATTCATCTGAATGCGAAGTTCCAAAGAATAGCAAGGAGAGATGAGAAAGCCTCCCTAAGTGAAAGCTGCAAAGAAATAGAGGAAAGCATAGAATGTGAAAGATTAGAGATCTCTACAAGGAAATTAGAGATACCAAGGGAATATTTCATGCAAAGATGGGTACAATAAAGGGCAGAAAGAGTATGGACCTAACAGAAGCCGAAGATATTAAGAAGAGGTGGCAAGAATACACTGAAGAACTATACAAAAAAAGATCTTAATGACCCAGGTAAACATGATAGTGTGATCACTCACCTAGAGCCAGACATCCTGAAATGTGAGATCAAGTGGGCCTCAGGAATCCCTACAAAACAAAGCTAGTGGAGGTGATGGAATTCCAACTGAGATGTTTCAAATCCTCAAATATGATGCTGTAAAAGTGCTGTACTCAATATGCCAGCAAATTTGGAAAACTCAGTAGTGGCCACAGGATAGGAAAAGGTAAGTTTTCATTCCGATCCCAAAGAAGGATAATACCAAAGAATGTTCAAACTAATTCACAATTGTACTTACCTTACATGCTAGCAAAGTAAAGCTCAAAATCCTCCAAGCTAGGCTTCAACTGTATGTGAACCAAGAATGTCCAGATGCACAAGCTGGATTTAGAAAAGGCAGAGGAACTAGGGCTCCAATTGCAAATATCCGTTGCTCATAGAAAAAGCAAGAGACTTCCAGAAAAATGCCTACTCTGTTTCATGACTACACTAAAGCCTTTGACTCTGTGGATCACCACAAACTGTGGAAAATTCTTAAAGAGATGGGAATACCATATAATCTAATTTACCTCTTGAGAAACCTGTAAGCAGGTCAAGAAGCAACAGTTAGAACCAGACACGGAAAAATAGACTGGTTCCAAATTGGGACAGGAGTATGTCAAGTCTGTATATTATCACCCTGCTTATTTAACAGAGTACATCATGCAAAATGTCAGAGTGGATGAAGCACAAGCTGGAATCAAAATTGCCAGGAGAAATATCAATAACCTCAGGCATGCAGATGATACCACCCTAATGGCAGAAAGTGAAGAAGCCTTTTGAGCCAATGAGTCTCTTGATGAAGGTGATAGAAGAGAGTGAAAAAGCTGGCTTAAAACTCAACATTCAAAAAATGAAATTCATGGCATCTGGTCCCATCACTTCATGGCAAATAGATGGGAAAAAAATGGAAACAGTGACAGACTTTTTATTTGCTTGGGCTTCAAAATCACCACAGATGGTTGATTGCAGTCACAAAATTAAAAGACGTTTGCTCCTTGGAAGGAAAGCTATGACCAACCTAGACAACATATTTAAAAAGCGAGACATTACTTTGCCAACAAAGTATTTTCTAGTCAAAGCTATGGTTTTTCCAGTACTCCTGTATGGATGTGAGAGTTGGACCATAAAGGAGGCTGAGGATCAAAGGATTCATGCCTTTCAACTGTGTTGTTGGAAAAGACTCTTGGTGTTTCCTTGGAACATAAGGCGATCAAGCCAGTGAATCCTAGAGGAAATAAACCCTGACTATTTGTTGGAAAGACTGATGCCAAAGCTGAAGATCCAATACTTTGACAACCTTATGTGAAGAGCCGACTCACTGGAAAAGACCCTGATGCCAGGAAAGATTGAAGGCAGAAGAAGAAGTGGATGACAGAGGATAAAATGGTTGGATGGCATCACTAACTCAATAGACATGAGTTTGTGCAAGTTCTGGGAGATGGTGAAGGACAGGGAAGCCTGGGGTGCTGCAGTCTATGGTGTCACAAAGAGTTGGACATGACTGACCAACTGTACAACAGCAGCAATAAGTATACAGTCAAGTATGGGTCTGGGTTTAGTTCAGGAAGTGAAAACTGTGCTGGAGATTTCAAGCAGAAGAAGAAGCAATTATGTACTTATGAGGAACGCAGGTATGGGCTCCTATCTGAGCTGCCAGTATTATCTCTCTGAATATCACAAAACTGACCTCCCAAGGGAACTGCTGTTCTGCAATACAGAGGGTAGGAACCTACCTGTTGAACTTTTGAGTGCAAAAGAACATGGCCTTTGCCGACGGAATATTAACAGCCACTAGTACATCTTGAGACCCCTCTGAAACTGGAGACTAGACTGCAGAGAATCATCAAACAGCCATCACCAAGTTGCTAAGTTCAAAACAATAGCAGAAAGATAGCTTCTACCTAATTTCTCTTTAAAGTTCACTCAATTGTTTTTAAACAACAAAGTAATTACCTTCAAAACCCAAGTTTGTATGAATCCTTAGTATATATAGCTTTGAACTTTATAGCCCTGGTCATTTAGTAATTTATGAAAAATATGGGAATAGATTCTGAACATCTACTAGCACGTCTAGTCTATTTGCAGCTGTTACTGTATTCGTTTTCTATTGCTGTTTAACAAGGTAACATAAAATGAGATGGCTTAAACAACAAATATTTGTTATTTCATAGTTGATCAGAAATCAGCTGAGGTTATCTGGGTGCCTGTGCCTCAAAGTCTCTCACAAGACTTCAATCAAGGTGTCAACAGGACCTGTGGCTTCATCTGAAAGCTTGATTGGGGAAGAAGCCATTTTCATGCGGCTGTTGGCAGGATTCAGTTACTCGCTGGGGTTGGCCAGGGTCCTCCCTCACTCAGCTTTAGCCACAAGTATCTGGATAACATGTGGGCTGACTTCTTTTAGAGTGAGAAAGAACGTAGGGAACACAGTGAAGTGAAGTGAAGTCGCTCAGTCGTGTCCGACTCTTTGCAACCTTGTGGACTGTAGCCGGCCAGGCTCCTCTGTCCATGGGGTTATCTAGGCAAGAATACTGGAGTGGGTTGCCATTACCCTCTCCAGGGGATCTTCCCAACCCAGGGATCGAACCCTGGTCCCCAGCATGGCAGGCAGAGGTTTTATCCTCTGAGCCACCAGGGAAATCCCTGTGTAGAGAGCACAATGAAGACATAAACTATAGACTTGTTGTAATCTAATCCCAGAAGTGAAATTCCATCACTTTTGCTATATTTCTTTATTAAAAGTTATTCACTAGGTCCAGCTTACAGAGGAAGGGATCACACAGGCATACATAATTGGAAGAAAACTTAAATGCTCTTTACCACAGCATCTTATGTCCTTGATTCATGGGATTGCATTCTTTACCTATTTTTCATGTCATATTTTATTTTCGTTGTAAAGAGTAAAACTTAAATTGCCTTCTTATTTTTAATTTGCTGTTTTTATCATGTTAAACATTATTCAAAAACACTAATGGTATAAATAGTATGTTTCCAAAAATGACTTTCTCATTTATGACAAGCTTTTCAATTCTGAGTCAATTTTGCATTAACAAATACAGGGCGAGGAACAAGATGGCAGAGTAGGAGGATGTGGAGCTCACCTCTCTCTACAAATACATCAAAAATATATTTCTATGTGGAACAATTCTCACAGAAAACCAACTGAAAACTGGCAAAAGATCTTTTATATAACCAAAGCTACAGGAAAATCTCCATGTAACCAAGAACAACAACAATGAAGGCAGCATCATGATGGATCCAGCACCCCCAGGAGGACTCTGTGAAGCAGAGAATATGCGCAGGAGCAGCCTCTGGACTGGGGGGGCCCCCTCACCTTGTGGGAAGAACTGGACGGGCCTGGACTCTGCTCACAGGGAGAGTGTGTGAGCCAGCTTCCTAGAAAAGAGGACATAGAGAGGCCAGCCCTGACAGCTGGCACCTCACCACACTTACCAGTGCAAAATCCTTGTTGGGTATGCTGCTGGTACACACAGCGGCCAGGTGCTGAATCTCAGGGAATAACTCAGGCTAGCTGCATGGAGACACCTCAGAAGACTCAGGGTGTTATATGGGCTGAATCTTAGAGCCGTTGTCGACACGTACACCACATGCATAGGTCCATTATCAGAATCAATTGTCAGCATGTGCACGACAGGGCACAAATCTGACACTGGAGCTCATAGTTACACTCACAGGACAGGTTGATAAAGATCACAGTAGAATTTTTTTGGACACATATTAGGTGGCACCACAGAAATGCAAATCTTGGGTTGACAGCCCCTAAGGAGAAATACACAGTGATTCTCTTCCTAGTGGAAGTGCTCCATTCTGCCCATCCTACACTGAAGCTTGGAGCTGAATCTGGGCAATCAGGTCCTGGAAAGACCAGGAACAGAGGAAGCCCTGGTCCCAAGTGGCAGCACAACGACCTCAGTTTCTGCACCTACAAATCCCCATCCCTGGCACTAGCCTAGAACTAAAACTGGGATGAACGTAACAAAGACAAAGACATAAACTTGGGCTATTTCTGGGCAAAACTGCAAACTCCTGCATGGTAATATATAGGTTTGCTGTGACTGCACAGGTTTTACNCTGCACAGGCTTTACATACTTCAGTGAGCCTCAAGGTCAATGAAGCTTTATCAAACATGACTCAAGGCTTCTACTGAAAAACTGGAGAACAGGCCCCACCTCAAACAAAGCTGTGACAATCAAAGAATAAAGAGGAAGCCCTGCTCACCCAACATCCAGTGCAGGTTCTGGACACAATACCTATCACACTGTCTATCAAGGGGATAATGGCCAGCACACTCAGGAAAAACATGGCTGGCATTCATACCGAAAAGAGCCTTCTCTCCAAAAACACTGGACTCATACAGTGAACACAGGGACAATCCCACATCAAAACATCCCTTCAGGACCACAATAGATAGCTGTTTCTCTTTCTCCTAAATTCATAGAGAGAAAGTAAAGTAAAATGAAATGGTAGAGGAAATACTCTCAGTTAGGAGAACAAGAGAAAAATCCCCTGAAAAAACTAATAATGAAACAGACTTCCATTTCACTAGGAGATAATAAAAATGCTAAAGGGATTAATAAAAATTCTTAGTACAAGTATGTATAGCTGTAATATGTAACTAAAAACTATAGAGGAATCATTCAGAGTTAATTCAATTGCCATGATAAAAATCAACCGAACAGTAATGAACAACTAAATAATACAGGACAAAGAAATGATCTGGAAATTAGAATAATGGAAATCACTAGTCAGAACAACAGGAAGAAAGACAGATTTTTTTCTAAGTGAAAGCAACATACAAGATCTGTGGGATGATATAAACCGTATAATAATAAACCTATGCATAATAGGGGTGAAAGAAGAAGAGAGTTCTGTTCAGTTCAGTTGCTCATCATATCTGACTCTGCAACCCCATGGACTGCAGCATGCCAGGTTGCCCTGTACATTACCAACTCCCAGAACTTGCTCAAACTCATATCCATTGAGTCAGTCGGTGATACCATCCAACCATTTCATCCTCTGTCATCCCCTTCTCTCCTGCCTTCAATCTTTCCCAGCATCAGTCTTTTCTAATGAGTCAGTTCTTTGCATCAGGTGGCCAAAGTAATGGAGGGTAGCTTCAGCATCAGTCCTTCCAATGAATTTTCAGGACTGATTTCCTATAGGATAGACTTGTTTGATCTCCATGCAGTCCAAGGGACTCTCAAGAGTCTTTTCCAACAACACAGTTCAAAAGCATAAATTCTTCAGCTCTCAGCTTTCTTTAATAGCTGAGTAATATCCCATTGCATATATGTACCACAAGTTATCCATTCGTCTGCTGATGGACATCTAGGTTGCTTCCATGTCCTGGCTATTATAAACAGTGCTGCAATGAACATTGTGATACACGTGTCTTTTTCAGTTCTGGTTTCCTCAGTGTATATGCCCAGCAGTAGGATTGCTGGGCCATATGGCAGTTCTACTTCCAGTTTTTTAAGGAATCTCTACACTGTTCTCCATAGTGGCTGTGCTAGTTTGCAGTCCCACCAACCGTGTAAGAGGGTTCCCTTTTCTCTGCACTCTCTCCAGCATTTATTGTTTGTAGACTTTTTGATAGCAGCCATTCTGACCGGCGTGAGATGGTAGCTCATTGTGCTTTTGATCTGCATTTCTCTATTAACGAGTGATGTTGAGCATCTTGTCGTGAGTTTATTGGACATCTGTATGTCTTCTTTGGAGAAATGTCTGTTTAGTTCTTTGGCCATTTTTTGATTGGGTTGTTTATTTTTTTGGAATTGAACCACAGGAGCTGTTTGCATATTTTTGAGATTAACTATTTGTCAGTTGCTTCATTTGCTATTATTTTCTCCCATTCTGAAGGCTGTCTTTTCACCTTGCTTATAGTTTCCTTCATTGTGCAAAAGCTTTTAAGTTTAATTAGGTCCCATTTGTTTATTTTTGCTTTTATTTCCATTACTCTGGGAGGTGGGTCATAAAGGATCCTGCTGTGATTTATGTCATAGTGTATTGCCTATGTTTTCCTCTAAGAATTTTATAGTTTCTGGTCTTACACTTAGATCTTAAATCCATTTTGAGTTTATCTTTGTGTATGGTGTTAGAAAGTGTTCTAGTTTCATTCTTTTACAAGTGGTTGATGAGTTTTCCCAGCACCACTTGTTAAAGAGATTGTCTTTTCTCCACTGTATATTCTTGCCTCCTTTGTCAAAGATAAGGTGTCCATAGGTGCACAGATTTATCTCTGGGCTTTCTATTTTGTTCCATTGATCTATATTTCTGTCTTTGTGCCAGTACCATACTGTCTTAATGACTGTAGCTTTGTAGTATAGTCTGAAGTCAGGCAGGTTGATTCCTCCAGTTCCATTTTTCTTTCTCAAGATGGCTTTGGCTATTCGAGGATTTTGTATTTCCATACAAAGTAGAGCCAACTCTTTCACTCTCCTCTTTCACTTTCACCAAGAGGCTCTTTAGATCTTTGCTTACTGCCATAAGGGTGATGTCATCTCTGTACCTGAGATTATTGATATTGATGTCAATAGATAAGAGAGGGGGGATTAAAAACACATATGAAGAAATCATGACTGAAAACTCAAACCTAAGGAAGGAAACAGATAACCATTATAGGAAGCACAGAGGCTCCCAAACAAGATGAACCAAAACACACCCACACCAAGATATAATTAAAATAGCAAAAGTTAAAGAGCAAATTCTAAAGGAGGCAAGAGAAAAAAAATAGCTACAAAGGAACCCCCATAAGGCTATCAGTTGACTTCTCTGCAGAAAGTGTAAAATCTAGAAAGAAGCAGAATATATATGAAATTCTAGAGAAACAAAACCTGCAACCTAGTATGTTCTACTCAGTAAAATTATTATTTACAATAGAAAGAGAGATAAAGAATTTCTCAGACAAGCAAAAAAATTAAATATTGAAAGATATTCTCTAAATTAAAAAAAAAAAAAAAA
>SJYQ01002256.1:347566-366454 GCA_006410935.1 Redunca redunca
GCAAGAGAAAAACCCAATAGGAAAGGCAAGCATATAAAAGGATTAAGTAAGTAAGCTAAGCATACAGATGAAGTTAAATAAGAGAAGTATATAGATGAGTAAACACAAAAATTTGTAAAAAGTGATTGTAAGTACAATTAACAGTTAAAAGTATATGCATGAAGATGTACAATAGGATATCAAAACACAGAATATTGGGGAGGAGGAAAATGTAGATCTTTTAGAATGTATTTGAACTTATGTGGCTATCAATCCAATGCAAATAGATATAGTTATGGGTAAACAAAATCGGTACACGAAAACAAAAATAAGGGAACTCAAGCATAATACAAAAGAAAACCATCAAACTACAAAAGTAAAATCAACAAAGATGAAATGAATAAATACAACATAGTCAAATGGAAAAAGTTACAAATGTAAACATGTACATATCTATCATTAATTACTTTAAATGTCAATGGAGTAAGTGTGTCAATCAAAAGACAAGACTTGCAGATGGGGTAGAAAAACAAGAACTTACAGTATTTTGTCTACAAAGGAAAACTTTATGGTGAAAGATGCTCACATATTGAAAGTGAGAGGAGATTAAAGCATATTTAATATAACTAGAAACAATAAAACAATGGTAGCAATACTTTTATCAGGCAAAAGAGAAAATAAAGGCTGTAAAGAAGATGAAGAAGGACCCTGTGTTGTACTCTACTTACTAGCTCAGTCTTGTCCGACTTTTATCACCCCATGGACTGTAGCCCACCAGGATCCTCTGTCCATGGGGATTCTCCAGGCAAGAATACTGGAGTGGGTTGCCATGCCCTCCTCCAGGGAATCTTCACAACACAGGGATCAAACCCAGGTCTCCTGCACTGCAAGCAGATTCTTTACTGACTGAGCCACCAGAGAAGCCCAAAGAAGGCCCCTATGTAGTGGTAAGAGAATGAATACCAGAAAACACTACAACTCATTGGTGTTCATGCGCCTAATATGGGAGCACCTAAGGAGAAAAGGAAATATACACAATCGTCTGAATCCAGAGTTCCAAAGAATAACAAGGAGAGATAAGAAAGCTAATGCTTTATTCCTAAATACTACTTTTATATCCTTTGAACAAAAGCATTCTCCTATAATTATCATAACACAATTATATCATTCACAATTTTTAATATTGATACAGTGTTCTTACTTTATACAGTCAATGTTCAAGTTTTGAACTATCAGGTCTAAACTGGAGTCAAAATGTGATGGTCTCTGTTTTCATGAATGATATAATTTCTCCTCTAGTTGTATAAACCCTCAAACGGAGGTATAATATTTAGAAATCCTTCTACTTTTCATTTCACATCCAGTTCAGTACAAAACCTTGTCAATATTATCTACTAAATCTCCCTGTTTCTCTTCCTTTCTATTACTACAAACCTAGTGCAAGTTCTTTGCATGTCTTCTCATTCCTTTTGTCATAGCTCACTATATGCCAATCACTTAAGCTCTTTACATACATTAACTTAATTAGCCCTTCTTATTCTATGAAACCAGTACTATGATTGAAAGTGAAACTGAAGTCGCTCAGTCCTGTCCAACTCTTTGCGACCCCATGGACTGTAGCCTATCAGGCTCCTCCAAACATGGGATTCTTCAGGCAAGAATACTGGAGTGGGTTGCCATTTCCTTCTCCAGAGGATCTTCCCGACCCAGGGATCGAACCCGAGTCTCCAGCATTGTAGGCAGACTCTTTACTGTCTGAGCCACCAGGGAAGTCCTATGATTATTCTGATTTAATTTAGCGGTAATTTTACTTAAACACACAACCAGAAAGTGGAAGAGCTGGAATTTGAACCAAGTCTATCAGTTTCCTGATCATGCCTTTGCATGCAACATGTAGAATCTAATCTACAGAAACATTCTATTTTTCTTGAGTCCTAAGAAAAATGGTTTGTGAATGTTTTAATTGAAATTATCATAATCTTTAATTCAGCCTTTGGAAAAAAGTAAAGGTAAAATGAAAAGCAATTATTTTTCATAATGAAATTCTTTCAACTATGAATCTAAGCAAGATGATGAATATAACATTGACATCTTAGCCCACTAAATCTGTTTCTACAGGGAATTAAGATAATATGGTCAGCATAATTTCCTTAATAAACTCTAGCTTTTGGTTCAACACAGGAAAGGAATTTGGAGAAACTTGAGGAATAAAGATTTAGTATGCTCTTAGACTATGTCTGAATTTGGTAATAAGGAATTCATGATCTGAGCCACAGTCAGCTCCCGGTCTTGTTTTTGCTGACTATATAGAGCTTCTCCATCTTTGGCTGCAAAGAATATAATCAATCTGATTTTGGTGTTGACCATCTGGTGATGTCCATGTGTAGTCTTCTCTTGTGTTTTTGGAAGAGGGTGTTTGCTATGACCAGTGCACTGCTAGACCATTCAGGTATGACCTAAATCAAATCCCTTATGATTATACAGTGGAAGTGGGAAATATATTTAAGGGCCTAGATCCGATAGACAGAGTGCCTGATGAACTATGGAATGAGGTTTGTAACATTGTACAGGGGACAGGGATCAAGACCATCCCCATAGAAAAGAAATGCAAAAAAGCAAAATGGCTGTCTGGGGAGGCCATACAAATAGCNNCTGCAATTCATGGGGTCTCACAGAGTCGGACACGACTGAGCAACTGAACTGAACTGAACTGAACTAGACTATGTCTGTCCTATATCAACTATCTCAAGTAAACCTTCAGCAAGTGTTGCCCTACAGTCTATTTACAGTGGAATCCTTTGACAAGTGCCTGAAATGCAGCTCTCATCCCTCGTTGATTATTGATGTATCCATGTCTTTTAAATTATAAACAAACAGGTGGCAGTGTTGACATCTGTTTTAAAAACTGAGGAAACAGTAATGCCTTCCAATGTCCATCTCACATTGACATAGAGAGACTCCATGACAATTTGCAGGCTTCTGCAATGGAACTCTTTATTTTCAAGTAACTTTATTTTCCTAGACTCTGTTGTTATTAGGGTGTACGGATGAATTCAAAATCAAGATCTCTGTAATTGAGTTAACACCATATCCAGACTTACAAGCTTTGAAATTCATCACATTTCTTGGAGGAAATATTATTTTTCCAGATAAACAGGAATTTAGAAAAAAAATCATACTCTCTCCATGGTATCATGTCTCTATTCATTACTGGATAATATTGAATCAATTGACCCTGATATCTAACGTCTTTGAGAACTTCTAGTTTGAAGAACATCTTTCACAACTGTTTCAAATATTGGCTGTTGCTTTTATCTCACTTCCAACAACAATCATGAAGGAAGTCTCAGAAGCTTTTCTATTGTCAGTTGTGACAACTCCTAGTAGCCAGTTTACAATAAGTTTATCTTTCTGGTAGCTCATATTCTTTAATAGTGTCTAGGCTACTAAAGCACTGTCTAGTGTACTATCTTTGTATAGTTCACAGGACATGGTAAAAAAAGAAAAGTTTGAGTCAGCTTCCCAGTGAAATTGATATAATATCCTATATAAAACTAAAGGGACATCCTGATTTCATCTCTTTAAGAGTGCCTCTAAGTACACTGACTTTACAATTCAGTCTCATCGTCATTGGACTTACCTTATATAGATAAAGTTAAGAGTCTAAGTTTATCTTTGACTCTTATTTTTTTAGCTTAGGATTTCATGTTTATGGCTCAGGGTCTCAACCAGGCTGCTGCTGCCGCTGCTAAGTCGCTTCAGTCGTGTCTGACTCTGTGAGACTCCATAGACAGCAAGCCGACCAGGCTCCTCTGTCCCTGGGATTCTCCAGGCGAGAATTCTGGAGTGGGTTGCTATTTCCTTCTCCAATGCATGCATGCATGCTCAGTCACTTCAGTCCGTCTCTGTGTCACCCCATGGACAGCAGCATGCCAGGCTTCCCTGTCTATCCCCAGCTCCCAGAGCCTGCTGAAACTCATGTCCATCCAGTCAGTGATGCCATCCAACCATCCTATCCTCTGTTATCCCCTTCTCCTCCTGCCTTCAATCTTTCCCAGCATCAGGGTATTTTCCAATGAGTCATTTCTTTGCATCAGGTGGCCAAAGTATTGGACCTTCAGCTTCAGCATCAGTATTTCCAATAAATATTCAGGACTGATTTCCTTTAGGATTGCCTGGTTTGATCTCCTTGCAGTCCAAGGGATTCTCAACAAGAGTCTTCTTCAACACCACTGTTCAAAAGGATCAATTCTTCAGTGCTCAGCTTTCTTTATAGTCCCACTCACATCCATACATGACTACTGGAAAAACCATAGCTTTGACTAGACGGAGCTTTATTGGCAAAGTAATGTCTCTGCTTTTGATTCTGCTGTCTGCTTGGTCATAACTTTACTTCCAAGGAGCAAATGTCTTTTAATTTCATGCTTACAGTCACCATCTGCAGTGATTTTGGAGACTAAGAAAATAAAGTCTGCCACTGTTTCCATTGTTTCCCTATCTATTTGCCATGAAGTGATGAGACCGGATGCCATGATCTTTGTTTTTGGAATGTTGAATTTTAAACCGATTTTTTCACTCTCCTCTTTCACTTTTGTCAAGAGGCTCTTTAGTTCCTCTTCACTTTCTGCCATAAGGGTGGTATCATTTGCATATCTGAGGTTATTGATATTTCTCTTGGCAGTATTGACTCCAGCTTGTGCTTCATCCAGCCCAACATTTCTCATTACGTACTCCGCATATAAGTTAAATAAGCAGGGTGACAATATACAGCCTTGAGGTACTCTTTCCCCAATTTGGAACCAGTCTATTGTTCCATGTCCAGTTCGAACTGTTGCTTCCTGACCTGCATACAGATTTCTCAAAGGCAGTTCAGGTAGTCTAGTATTCCCATCTCTTTAAGAATTTTCCACTGTTTGTTGTGACCAACACAGTCAAAGGCTTTTATGTAGTCAATAAGCAGAAGTAGATGTTTCTCTGGAATTCTCTTGCTTTTTTGTTGATCGAACAGATGTTGGAAATTTGATCTCTGGTTCCTCTACCTTTTCTAAATCATGCTTAAACATTTGGAAGTCCACAGTTCATGTGCTATTGAAACCTAACTTGGAGAATTTCGAGCATTACTTTCCTAGTGTGTGAGATGAGTGCAAGTGTGTGTAGTTTGAACATTCTTGAACATTCTTTGAACATTCCCAAAGAATGTTTGGGACTGGAATGAAAACTGAACTTTTCCAGTCCTGTGGCCACTGCTGAGTTTTCCAAATTTGCTGGCATATTGAGTGCAGCACTTTAACAGCATCATCTTTTAGGATTTGAAATAACTAGAATCAAAAAAGATGTCTACCCAAAAATATGCCTTTTTGATCATATGGGACTGAAATGCAAAAGTAGGACATAAGAGATACCTGGAGTAACAGGAAACTTGGCCTTGGAGTAAAAAATGAAGAAGGGCAAAAGTTAACAGAATTTTAAAGAGAAGACTCTAGTCATAGCAAACACCCACTTCCAACAACACAAGGGAAGGCTCTACACATGGATACCACCAGATGGTCAATACCGAACTCAGATTGATTATATTCTTTGTAGTTGAAGATGGAGAAGCTCTATACAGTCAGCAAAAACAAGACCAGGAGCTGACAGTGGCTCTGATCAAAACTCCTTGTTGCAAAATTCAGACTTAAGTTGAAGAAAATAGGGAAACCCATAGACTATTCATGTATGACCTAAGTCAAACCCCTTATGATTATACAGTAGAAGTGTCAAATAGATCCAAGGGATTAGATCTGATAGACAGAGTGCCTGAACAACTATGGGGTGCCTGATAGACACCCCATAGATCTGATAGAGTGCCTGAAGAACAAAGGGTCATGACATTGACAAGAAGCAGTGATCAAGACCATTTCCAAGAAAAACACATTCAAAAAGGCAAAATGTTTGTCTGAGGAGGCTTTACAAACAGCTGAGAAAAGAAGAGCAGCAAAAAGCAAAGGAGAAAAAGAAAGATATACCCGTCTGAATGCAGAATTCCAAAGAATAGCAAGGAGAGATGAGAAAGGATGCATGGGGCTGGTGCACTGGGATGACTTGGAGGGATGGTATGGAGAGGGAGGTGGGAGGGGGGTTCAGGATGGGGAACATGCATACGCCTGTGGCAGATTCATGTTGACATGTGGCAGAAAAAATACAATATTTTAAAGTAAAAAAATAAAATCTAAAAAAAGCCTTCCTCAGTGATCAGTGCAAAGAAATAGAGGAAAACAATAGAATGGGAAAGACTAGAGATCTCAAAAAAATTAGAGATACCAAGGAAACACTTGATGCAAAGATGGGCACAGTAAAGGACAGAAATTGTATGGACCTAAGTGAATCTGAGTGAACTCTGGGAGTTGGTGATGGACAGGGAGGCCTGGCATGCTGCGATTCATGTGGTCGCAAAGAGTCAGATACGACTGAGCGACTGAACTGAACTGAACTGAACTGAATAGAAGAAGATTGGAGAAGGCAATGGCACCCCACTCCAGTACTCTTGCCTGGAAAATCCCACGGACGGAGGAGCCTCGTAGGCTGCAGTCCATGGGTCGTGAAGAGTCGGATAGGACTGAGTGACTTCACTTTCACTTTCATGCACTGAGAAGGAAATGGCAACCCACTCCAGTATTCTTGCCTGGAGAATCCCAGGGACAGGGGAGCCTGGTAGGCTGCCATCTATGGGATCCCACAGAGTCGGGCACGACTGAAGCGACTTAGCTGCAATAGAAGCAGATATTAAGAAGAGGTGGTAAGATTACACAGAATAACTATACAAGAAAGATCTTAATGACTCAGACAACCAGGATGGTGTGGTTACTCACCTAGAGGCAGACCTCCTGAACTGTGAAGTCAAGTGGGCCTTAGAAAGCATCACTATGAACAAAGCTAGTGGAGCTGATTGTATTCTCTCCTCCTCAACAACTTTCTCAGGCAGCTGAGAAACTTACAGTCAAAGACCTCTACCATGCAGCTGTCCCTATAGGGAAACACACTCATTTTAGTTAAAAACTTGTTCCACTGGGGATGAAAATAAGAACTGGCTGTTCTGCAGTGTGAGCCTTATATACAACCTGAAAAACCAAAGATATGTAATATGGGACTAAAACAACTTTGGAGCAAAACCTTGATGAATTACAGTCTCAAAAAATACACTGACCCACTACACAATCATCACTAGCCATTTTTATTTCAACAAACTAAACTCAAACTGGGAAATAAAGCTCTCAGAACAACAACAACAAAAAAGGGATGACAGACTATCAGCCTCCAACTAATAACCCAGCCAGTTTTCACTCAGTTCAGTTCAGTTCAGTCGCTCAGTCATGTCCGACTCTTTGTGACCCCATGAATCGCAGCACGCCAGGCCTCCCTGTCCATCACCAACTCCCGGAGTTCACTCAGATTCACGTCCATAGAATCAGTGATGCCATCCAGCCATCTCATCCTCTATCGTCCCCTTCTCCTCCTGCCCCCAATCCCTCCCAGCATCACAGTCTTTTCCAATGAGTCAACTCTTCGCATGAAGTGGCCAAAGTACTGGAGTTTCAGCTTTAGCATCATTCCTTCCAAAGAAATCCCAGGGCTGATCTCCTTCAGAATGGACTGGTTGGATCTCCTTGCAGTCCAAGGGACTCTCAAGCGTCTTCTCCAACACCACAGTTCAAATGCATCAATTCTTCGGTGCTCAGCCTTCTTCACAGTCCAACTCTCACATCCATACATGACTATAGGAAAAACCATAGCCTTGACTAGACAGACCTTTGTTGACAAAGTAATGTCTCTGCTTTTCAATATGCTATCAAGGTTGGTCATAACTTTCTTTCCAAGGAGTAAGCATCTTTTAATTTCATGGCTGCAATCACCATCTGCAGTGATTTTGGAGCCCCCCAAAAATAAAGTCTGACACTGTTTCCACTGTTTCCCCATCTGTTATGCATGAAGTGATGGGACCAGATGCCATGATCTTCGTTTTCTGAATGTTGAGCTTTAAGTCAACTTTTTCACTCTCCTCTTTCACTTTCATCAGGAGGCTTTTTAGCTCCTCTTCACTTTCTGCCCTAAGGGTGGTGTCATCTGCATATCTGAGGTTATTGATATTTCTCCTGGCAATCTTGATTCCAGCTTGTGTTTCTTCCAGCCCAGCATTTCATATACGTACAAAACTTAAAATATTTAATTGGGAATTAAAAGAAATCTCACTCTAAAAATGAGGGGATTCTTTTATTGCACAGGCAGTTAAGTCTCAAAAGCTGGCTTGATAACAATATCTTTTCAGAATCTGACATTGAGTAAAGCATTTTGGGGGGGACTTGCTTTGTCTTCCTATGCCTTTGAGATGTTTGCTCTACGTGCTCATTTTAAGGTATTCTGTGAATGTGTATGTGTGTTTTGAAAACTTGATCTCTACCATGCTATTTTTGAGCGTAAACTCCCTGGATCTTATTTAGGTGTCATCCCTTCCCATTCTCTTATGGGGAATCCTCTTGCATCTTATTGATTTGACTCACTATTAATATACTTCTTTAATGGCCAAATGATGTATCTTGTACACTGAAGCACAAGCTGGAATCAAGATTGCCAGGGGAAATATCAGTAACCTCAGATATGCAGATGACACCACCCGTATGGCAGAAAGTGAAGAAGAACACTGTCGAGAGGCTATCTTGATAACAGTGAAACAGAGTGAAAAAGTTGGCTTAAAGCTCAACATTCAGAAAACTAAGATCATGGCATCCAGTCCCATCACTTCATGGCAAATAGATGGAGAAACAGTGGAAACAGCAGCAGACTTTATTTTCAGGGGGCTCCAAAATCATTGCAGATGGTGACTGCAGCCATGAAATTAAAGGATGCTTACTCCTTGGAAGAAAAGTTATGACCTAGACAGTGTATTAAAAAGCAGAGACATTACTTTGCCAACAAAGGTCCATCTAGTCAAGGCTATTGTTTTTCCAGTAGTTATGTATGGATGTGAGAGTTGGACTGTGAAGAAAGCTGAGTGCCGAAGAATTGATGCTTTTGAACTGTGGTGTTGGAGAAGACTCTCAAGAGTACATTGGGCTGCAAGGAGATCAAACCAGTCAATCTTAAAGGAGATCAGTCCTGAATATTCATTGGAAGGACTGATGTTAAAGCTGTAACACCAATAACTTGGCCACCTGATGCAAAGGGCTGATTCATTTGAAAAGACCCTGATGCTGGGAAAGATTGAAGGCAGGAAGAGAAGTGGATGACAGAGGATGAGATGGTTGGATTGCATCACTGACTGGATGGACATGAGTTTGAGTAAACTCCGGGAGTTGGTGATGGACAGAGAGGCCTGGCATGCTGCAGTCCATGGGATCGCAAAGAATCGGACACGACTGTGAGACTGAACTGAAATTGGAGGAACGACTGTGCGACTGAACTGAAATTGAAGGAATGAATACATTGGACAATTTCTTGAGTATTATTATTACAAATAGCTGTTTTATTGGTACCTATAAAAAACAAAAATCAAATTAAAGGAGGAAAAAAGAAATACACCTAATGGTCAATCTGAGTTAGACATGACTTAGCAACTGTACATCAACAACAAAAATCTAAGAACTTCTTTATTTTAAATCAAAGAAAAACGTGTTTGGGAAGCCTTATTTGTGGCCTCATTTTCCCTCAGGAAAACATTTGAATAACTAATATTAATAGGGAGAAAAGCCTGTGAGATAAGTCTAGATACTTTTTACAACAAGGTAGAAAATTTAAAAGGATTTATCTCAAATTAATAAAGAAATCTTTAGATGGTTATTCAAAATGAAAGAAATAAAATAGACATTTATGTAATTAAAACACAAGGTTTTGATATTATACTACATAAGGTTAAATTGGCCACAGGAGACCCCATGATGGTGTTCCTTATTAAAGGCCAAAATAGTCCACTCTATTTACTCCACTTTAAAAATATATGTATTTAAAGAACTAAAAATACTTATATTGTTATATCTGATCAAAATTGAGGGGGGCAACATTTCAGCCAAAAGTTCTGAATCCCTTGGCTCAAATCCCCTCTGGCGACCCCAGAGCCTTTTATGTAAAAATAGGTAAAATTGAAAGGGAATAAAAAGAAAGAAAAGCTTCTAGAACCCCTCCTATTCTAGAATCCTATTTTGATTCTAATAAAGTTGAGGGTAAATGTTGATAGAATTTAGATGAAAGTGTAAAAACTGATATTTCAATTGGGCTTTATATAAGATACCTGTTTTTATAACAGAGAAAAGTCAACGTTGACTTTTCCATGTTAGATCTGTTTCTTTGGCCACTTTTGTTATTATAATCATATATGATGGTTTTCCTCAGAGAATCCTGCCCCTCTCCCTGACTGCTAAGCTGAAATGCCTTTATTCAGAACCCGGTCCACCTGTAGATGGCAAGAAGGAAGAAATAAATACATTCCCCTGCCATTATAGGAGATAGTTGCAAGATTAAATGGAGTTTCTACTTTGTTTCCCAACCTCCCCCATCGCTGATCCATAAAAGAAACTGGCATCCAGAACACAAGATAGTTATTTTGAGACATTAGTCTGCTGTCTTCTCAGTCAGCAGCTTCCTGAATAAGTCATATTCCTTGCCTTTACACCTTTTCCCTAGGAGTTATTGTCCTCTCACGTGGCAAGCAGGGAGAGCTTGGACCCAGTAACAATTTAATTATATTGCCGGGCAGGCCTGTTTCACTAAGGAATGCTTCCCCTCATGGTATTATAAGACGAGGCATATGAATCTGCCCTTCAGGAAATATTAGTTGAACCTAATAAAAGAAACGAATTGGGTTACTAATAGTAAAACATTAGTCATCTGAGCAAGCAACTTTAATGTATTCCAACTGTTCTTCATAAACTAGTAAGTTTATATTGAAATACTTGATTCATAACTAGGTTTTTTTATATTTATTTGACTGTGACAGGTCTTACTTGAGGTATGAGAGATCTTTAGATGTGCCATGCAGGATCATTAGTAGCAGCATGAAAACTCTCAGCTGTGGCATGTGATGTCTTAGTGGTGACATGTGGGATCTAGCTCCCTTGACCAAGGATCAAACCTAAGCCCCCTGCATTGGGAGCTCAGTGTCTTAGCCTCTGGAAAATCAATGAAGTCACTTATGTTTTTCTTTTATTTTAAGAGAAGCCATGAGATCTCTAGTTTTGCCTGTGTACCCATTAAATATATGTGTGTGTGTGTGTGTGTGATGTCTCTCTCTATGGAAAGTATTAATCTAAACTGAATTTATAAACAACTCTATTTATTATTTTTAATTGGAGGATAATTGCTTTATAATGTTGTGATGTTTTCTGCCATACAAAAATGCAAATCAGACATAAGTATATATATATGTATATCCCCTCTCCTTCTTGAGCGTGCCTCCCACCCACTGCCATGCCACCTGTCTAGGCTCTCACAGAGTACCAGACTGAACTGTGTTATATAGCAGCTTCTATTACATATGGTAGTATATATATGTCATTGTTCTTTCAACTTGTTCCACCTTTTACTCCCTCCACTGTGTCCCCAAGTCCATTTTCTACATCTGAATCTCTATTCCTGTCCTGCAAACAGGATCATCAGTACCATTTTTCTAGAGTCCATATATATGTGTTAATATACAATATTTGTTTTTGTCTTTCTGACATTTTAATCTGTATAATAGGTTCTAGGTTCATCTACCTAAATTTAATGGACAGATTCATTCTTCTATACAGCTGAGTAATATTCCATTATATATGTGTACCACAACTTCTTTATCCATTTATCTGTCAATAGACATCTAGGTTCCTTCTGTGTCTTGGCTATTGCAAACAGAACTGCTATGGACACTGGAGTACATGTGTCTTTTGGATTATGGTTTTCTCAGGGTATATGCACAGTAGTGGGATTGCTGATTCATATTGTAGCTTTATTCTGAGTTTCTTAGGAGTCTCCTTGCTGTTCTCTACAATGGCTGTATCAGTTTACATTCCCACCAACAGTGTACCAGCGTTCCCCTTTCTCCACATCCTCTCCAGCATTTATTATTTGTAGGGTTTTTCTTATGATGATAGTTATTCTGCTGGTTTGAGGTGATACTTCACTGTAGTTTTAGTACGCATTTCACTAGTAATTAGTGATGTTAGTGATGTGAAGCATCTTTCATGTGTTTATTGGCCATCTGTATGTTTTCTTTTTAGAAATGTCTGTTTAGGCTTTCTGCCCATTTTTTATTGGGCTATTTGTTTTCCTGATTTTGAGTTGTATGAGAAGCTTATATATTATGGAGATTAATCCTTTGTCAGTTGCTTTGTTTGCAATTATCTGCCATTCTGAGAGTTGTCTTTTAATCTTGTCTACTGTTTATTTTGCTCTACAAAAGCTTTTCAGTTTAATTAGGTCCCATTTGTTTCCTTCTGTTTTTATTTCCATTACTCTACGAGGTGGGTCAAAAAGAATATTGCTGCAATTTATGTTAAGGGGTTTTCTCTCTATGTTTTTATCTAAGATTTTTATAGTTTCTGGTCTTACATTTAACTCTTTAATCTGCTTTGAGCTCATTTTTATGTATGGTGTTGGGAAGTGTCCTAATTTTATTCTTTTACATGTATCTGTCCAGTTTCTGTCTAAAGAAGCTGCATTTTCTCCATTCTTGCCCTTTTGTCAAAACCCATAGGTGCTTGAGTTTATCTCTGAGGCTTTCTGTCTTGTTCCATTGGCCTATATTTTTGCTTTTGTGACAATAACATACTGTCTTGATGACTGTAGCTTTGTAGTATAGTCTGAAATCAGGAAGCTTGATTCCTCCAATTCATTTTTCCTTCTCAAGATTGCATTGGGCTTTGGGGGTCTTTGCATTTCCATAAAAATTGTGAAATTATTTATTCTAGTTCTGCTAAAAATACATTGGAAATTTGATATGAATTGCACTGAATCTGTTGATTGTTTTGGGTATTATAGTCTTTTTCACAATACTGATTCTCCCAATTCAAGAATATGGTAGATCTGTTCATCTGTGTTATGTTTGATTTCTTTCATCAATGTATATAGTTTTCTGCATACAGATCTTTTGTCACTTTAGGTAGTCTTATTCCTAGGTATTTTATCGTTTTTTTTTTTTTCTTTTTTTTTCCCCCTGCAATGGTGAATTAGATTGCTTCCTTAATTTTTCTTTCTGATTTTTCATGTTAGTGTATAAGAATTCAAGGGATTTCTGTGTATTAATTTTGTATTGTGCAAATTTACTAAAGTCATTGATAAGCTTTAGTAATTTTCTAGTGACATCTTTATGATGTATAGTTTATGTCATCTGCAAACAGTGAGTGTCTTAATTCTTTCAGTCTGGATTCCTTTCATTTTATTTTTCTTCTCTGATTGCCATGGCTAGTGCTTCCAAATTATATTGAATAATAGTGATAAGAGTGGGTGCCTTCATCTTCTTCCAGATCTTAAAAAAGAATACTTTCAGTTTTTCACCATTAAGAATTTTCTCTGGAAAGGTTTTTTGTTTGTTTGTTTAATCATAAATGGGTATTGAAGATTTTTGAAAACTGTTTCTATGTCTATCTAGATTATCATATGGGTTTTTTATCTTTCAAATTGTTAAGGTGGTGTATCACATTAATTGATTTGTGTATATTGAAAGATCCTTGCATCCCTGGGATAAATCACACTTGATCATGGTTGATCCTTTCAATTTGCTGTTTTATTCTGTTTGCTGGTATTTGGTTGAGGATTTTTGCATTTATGATCATTAGTGATATTGGCTTGGAATTTTCTTTTTTTGTGTGATATCTTTGACTGGTTTTGCTGTCAGGGTAATGGTGGCCTCAGAAAAACATTCCCTCAGTGGGAATGTTCTGCCCTCTGTAATTTTTTGAACAGTATGAGCAGACATGTGTGAACTCTTCTCTAATCATTTGATAGAATTCACTTGTGAAAGAATGTGGCTCTGGGATTTTGTTTCCTGGAACATTTTTGATGACAGTTTTTATTTCAAGGCTTGTGATTGGCCTGCTCATATTTTGTATTTCTTCCTAGTTCAGACTCAGATAGATACTTTTCTAAGAATTTGTCCATTTCTTCCAAGTTCTCCATTTTATTGGCATATTATCTCACATACTCATATGAATATAGTTATTCATAGTAGTCTATTATGATCACAATAAACTGTGGAAAATTCTGAAAGAGATGGGAATACCAGACCACCTGACCTGCCTCTTGAGAAATCTGTATGCAGGTCAGGAAGCAACAGTTAGAAGTGGACATGGAACAACAGACTGGTTCCAAATAGGAAAAGGAGTATGTCAAGGCTGTATATTGTCACCCTGCTTATTTAACTTATAAGCAGAGAACATCATGAGAAACGCTGGACTGGAAGAAACACAAGTTGGAATCAAGATTGCTGGAAGAAATATCAATAACCTCAGATATGCGGATGATACTACCCTTATGGCAGAAAGTGAAGAGTAACTAAAAAACCTCTTGATGAAAGTGAAAGAGGAGAGTGAAAAAGTTGGCTTAAAGCTCAACATTCAGGAAACGAAGATCATGGCATCCGGTCCCATCACTTCATGGGAAATAGATGGGGAAACAGTGGAAACAGTGTCAGACTTTATTTTTTGGGGCTCCAAAATCACTGCAGATGGTGACTGCAGCCATGAAATTAAACGACACTTACTCCCTGGAAGAAAAGTTACGACCAACCTAGATAGCATATTCAAAAGCAGAGACGTTACTTTGACATTAAAGATCCATCTAGTCAAGGCTATGGTTTTTCCTGTGGTCATGTATGGATGTGAGAGTTGGACTGTGAAGAAGGCTGAGCGCTGAAGAATTGATGTGTTTGAACTGTGGTGTTGGAGAAGACTCTTGAGAGTCCCTTGGACTGCAAGGAACTCCAACCAGTCCATTCTGAAGGAGATCAGCTCTGGGATTACTTTGGAAGGAATGATGCTAAAGCTGAAACTCCAGTACTTTGGACACCTCATGCAAAGAGTTGACTCATTGGAAAAGACTCTGATGCTGGGAGGGATTGGGGGAAGGAGAAAAAGGGGTCGACAGAGGATGAGATGGCTGGATGGCATCACTGACTCGATGGACGTGAATCTGAGTGAACTCTGGAAGTTGGTGATGGACCGGGAGGCCTGGAGTGCTGCAATTCATGGGGTTGCAAAGGGTCGGACACAACTGAGTGACTGAACTGAACTGACTATGATCCTTTGTATTTCTATGTTGTCTATTGTAACCTCTCCTTTTTCATTATTTTATTAATTTTTTTTTCATGATGAATGTGGTTAATTGTTTGTCAGGTGGGTTTTTTTTTTTTTTTTAATCTTCTCAAGTTCAGTTCAATTCAGTTCAGTCACTCAGTCCTGTCTGACTCTTTGCGACCCCATGGACTGCAGCACGCCAGGCCTCCCTGTCCCTCACCAACTCCCAGAGTTTACCCAAACTCATGTCCATTGAGTCAGTGATGCCATCCAACCATCTCATCCTCTGTCGTCCCCTTCCCCTCCTGCCCTCAATCTTTCCCAGCATCAGGGTCTTTTCAATAGAATCAGCTCTTTGCATCAGGTAGCCAAAGTATAGGAACTTCAGGTTCAGCATCAGTCCTTCCAATGAACACCCAGAACTGATCTCCCTTAGGATGGACTGGTTGGATCTCCTTGCAGGAGACAAGGATTCAATCCTTGATCTGGGGATATCCCACATGCTGCAGAGAAACTAAGTCCATGCTCCACAACTATTGAGCCTGTACTCTACAGAAAAGAAGCTGCAACTACTGAAGCCTGTGCACTCTAAAGTCCATGCCCCATAACAAGAAAAGTCACTGCAGTGAGAAGGCTGCACACTGTAATGAAGACTAGCCACCACTCACCACTGCAACTAGAGTAAAGCCTATGGAGCAACGAAGACCCAGCACAGCCAAGAATAAAATAAATAAATAAATCAAATGATTTTTAAAATTAAATCCATTTTATCTGATATGAGGATTGCTACTCCTGTTTTTTTTTTTTTTTTTTTTTGATTTCCATATGCATGAAATATCTCCTTGCATTCCTTCACTTACAGTCTGAATGTGTCCCTAGGTCTGAGGTGGGTCTTTTGTAGACAGCAAATATATAGGTCTTATTTTTGTATCCATTCAGCCAGTATGTTTCTTTTGGCTGGAGCATTTAATTCATTTACATTTAAAGTAATTACTGATATGTATGATCCTGTTTTCAGTATTGTGGATGAAGCACAATCTGGAATCAAGATTGCCAGGAGAAATATCAATAACCTCAGATATGCAGATGACACCACCCTTATGGCAGAAAGTGAAGAGAAACTAAAGAGCCTCTTGATAAATGTCAAAGAGGAGAGTGAAAAAGCTGGCTGAAAACTCAACATTCAAAGAATGATATTCATGGCATCCAGTCCCATCACTTCATGGTAAATAGATGGGGAAACAATGGAAACAGCGACAGACTTTATTTTCTTGGGCTCCAAAATCACTGCAGGTGGTGACTGTAGCCATGAAATTAAGACACTTACTCCTTGGAAGAAAAACTATGAAAAACCTAAACAGTATAATCAAAAGCAGAGACATTACTTTGCTGACAAAGGTCCATATAGTCAAAGTTATGGTTTTTCCAGAAGTCATGTAATGGATGTGAAAGTTGGACCATAAAGAATGCTAAGCACCAAAGAATTGATGCTTTTGACCTGTGGCATTGAAGAAGACTCTTAAAAGTCCCTTGCACTGCAAGGGGATCAAACCAGTCAATCCTAAAGGAGAGGCCAACCCTGAATATTCATTGGACGGACTAATGCTGAAGCTCCAATACTTTGACCACCTGATGCAGAGACAGCTCATTAGATAAGGCCCTGATACTGGGAAAGATTGAGGGCAGGAGAAGAAGGGGATGACAGAGGACAAGATGGTTGGATGGTATGAGTTTGAGCAATCTCTGGGAGATGGTGATGGACAGTGAAGCCTGTCGTGCTGCAGTCCATGGACTCGCAAAGAGTCTGACATGACTAAGTGACTGAACAACAACCGATGGCATTTATTGTTTTGGGTTTGTTTTTGTAGGTCTTTTCTTTCCCTTGTGTTTCCGGCCTAGAGAAGTTCCTTTATCATTTTTTTTGTAAAGTGGGTTTGGTGGTGCTAAATTCTCTTAACTTTAGCTTATCTGCTAAGCTTTTGACTTCTCCAATGAACCTGAATCATATCCTTGCTGGATAGTTATCTTGGTTGTAGATTTTTTTCATGTCATCACTTTAAGTATATCCTGACACTTCTTTATGCATAACTGCAGAGTTTCTGATTAAAGATCAGCTATTAACCTCATAAGAATTCCCTTAAAGATTTTTTTCTTGCTTTTCCCTTGATGTTGCTAGTATTTTTTCTCTGTGTTTAATTTTTGCTAGTTTGATTAATATGTGTCTTAGTGTGTTTCTCCTCGGTTTAATCTGTGTGGTTCTGGACTTGGGTGACTACTTCCTTTCCCATGTTAGTAATGTTTCTTCACTATAATCTCTTCAACTATTTTCTCATGTGTTTTTTTCCTCTTCTTCTGTAATCTCTATAATTTGAATGTTCATGTGCTTAATGTTGTCTCAGACATCTCTGAGGGTTTCCCTGGTAGCTCAGCTGGTAAAGAATATGCCTTCCATGAAGGAGACCCTGGTTTGATTCCTGGGCTGGGAGATCCCTTGGAGAAGGGACAGGCTACCTTCTCCAGTATTGTTGGGGTTCCCTGGTGGCTCAGCTGGTAAAGAATCTGCCTGCAGTGCAGGAGACCTGGGTTTGATCCCTGGCTTGGGAATATCCCCTGAAGAAGGGAACAGCATTCTGGAGAATTCCATGGGGTTAGAAAGAGTCAGACATGACCGAGTGACTTTCACATCACTTGAGAGGTCTCTCAAACTGTCTTTACATATTTTTATTCTTTTTTCTTTAGTCTGCTCTGCTTTAGTTATTTCCACCTTTCTCTTCCAGCTCATTCATCTGTTTCTCTGCTTCAGTTATTCTGCTATTGATTCCTTCTAGTGTATGTTTATTTTAGTTATTGTACTGTTATTCATTGATTGTTCTTCAGTTCTTCTATGTCTTTGTAGCTTCTTAATCTGTGCCTTCATTCTATTTATCTGTGCCTCCTTTCTATTTCCAAGATTTTGTATCATGTTTACTGTCATTACTCTGAATTCTTTTTCAGATAGACTGTCTATTTCCTCTTTATTTGTTTGGTTTTAAGGGTTTTTTACCTTTCTCACTCACATGGTGACTATTTCTCTGTCTTCTCATTTTGTTTACCTTACTGTACTTGGTGTCCCCTTTCTGCAGACTGCAGGCTCAGTGTTCCTATCTTACTTGTGGCGTCTTCACACAGACCGTGGGGTTGGACCAGTGCCTTGTGTAGGCTTCCTAATTAGAGGCACTGGTGCCTGTGTTCTTGTGCATAGAGCTAGATCTTCTCTCTCTGATGGGTAGTGCTGTACCTTGTGATGTGTTTCGGGGTTCCTGTGAGCTTAGTATATCTTTAGGTAGCCTATATGCTAATGGGTAGGGTTGTGATCCTGTTTTGCTTGGTTTTTGTTTTGGGCCTCCAGCACTGGGGCTTGCTGGCCACTGAGTGAAGCCAGGTCTTAGTGCTGAGATCAAGGCCTTCGGGAGAGCTCTCACCAATTAATATTCCATGTAGCTGGAGGTTCTCCAGTGGTAACTTCTGCTTGGAGAAGCAATATTCTGCCATCCATAAGGCACAGAAGAGAATAGGAAAAAAATGAGAACAGACAAAACCCAAAACAAATGGTAAAAGCAAAACTAAACAAGAAAAAACACTAAGAAACTGACTCCATCAGACTCATAAAAAGGAAAGAAGCAAAAAAAAAAAAAAA
>SJYQ01002256.1:366481-387092 GCA_006410935.1 Redunca redunca
GTAGGTGGGAGAAAACCAAAAAAGAGAGCAATCAAATCAGTGAAAAATCCCATAAATGAAAACAAACACTAAAAACTAAACTGGAAAAACACAAAATCAAGAGAAATTCAAATACAGAAAGCAAACTAAAAGAGGCAAAGAAAGCATAAAGCAAACATAATGAATGATATGATTAAAAGGAAAAATAATGAACAAAAATAATAGAGATGAAAACAAAGGGAAAAACTACAAAATAACAAAGAAGTAAAGTATAAAATAGGAGAATACAGAATACAGTTTAAAATAAAATAAAAACAGGCAAAACAAAGGAAAACGCAGAAACATGGAAAAATACAAAATAACAAAAACGTACAGTAAAAATAGAAAAAAAATATTGGGAATCAAAAGCATTTAAATGTAAATAAAAGAATATAAAAAAGGAACAACAATATAAATAGAATAGAGCAAAAAAGAAAAGAAAAAATAAATGAGCAAGTAACAGTAAAAATATTATTTTTCTGTGGCTTCAACTGTCAGTATCGTGACCCCCATGGTCAGGATATCTTCAGCCAATCTCCCTACCCAGGAAGTCCTTCAATATGTATAGGAAGGTCCCTGAAACTCCAATGGACACTGTATTCTAGCTCAGCAGACTCTGATTTGGCCTTACTTCAGCTTGTACATGCTTCAAAAGTCCATAGTTTCTCCCAAAGTCCACAGCTTCAAATATGGCAACACATGTTGTATATTCATATATTCCACAGATGCAGGGTTACCAAGGCAACAGTGGCAATTCATTCCACTCTCCACCAGCTGCACAAGAGAATACTCTTCCTCTTCTTTGGTTATGTAGCCTCTGGAACTCAGCTTTGGTTTTAGCCCCACCTCTGTTTGTATGCGACCCTCCAGTGTCTGTTACCTGATCAGACAAGAGCGGGCAAAGGCAGAAGCCGATTAGGGTTCACTTGATCACTCATGCCAGAGAGAGGGAGGAATAGGGCAGCTGCAAATGGGCTGTATGGGGAGTGCCTGAAGTGGCAGAGGTTAGCACAAATTTACTACAGACTGAAGCAGGACATGTGTTCTCCCAGGGAAACAGCCAGGATTGCAGGACCCTCAGCAGTGCCAGGCTGCACAAGTTTCCAGGAAGGTGCGAGCAGTGACCTACTGCCACTCAAAGTTTGGTAGAAGTGGGAGCAGCTGTCCCACCCATGTCTGAGATTGGATACAGCAGCCACTGCTCACATTACCTCTGGAGCTCAGACAGGTGTGCCCTGACAAAAGGTTGTGGAAAGGAAACTTGAGGAGAAAACAAGTTTTAAGTATGGTTAATATTAAGCAAATTTAGATTTAAGTTAAGTAAGTAAATTTCATTGTTAAAAGTAAGCTAGTACAGACTGGAATTTGATTTCTCTCTCTGTTAAGAAAATGAAGTTTTTTAGAGTGCTTCTTTTTGATAACAGATTGTGTGAGTTTCTGTAATCTGTATTTTTAAAATGTTTTTGTGATTTTGGTTAAATGAAAAAGTATTGTTTCACAGTGACCTATTTNTTGGATCTCCTTGCAGTCCAAGGGACTCTCAGGAGTCTTCTCCAACACCACAGTTCAAACGCATCAATTCTTCGGCGCTCAGCCTTCTTTACAGTCCAACTCTCACATCCATACATGACCACAGGATAAACCATAGCCTTGACTAGATGGGCCTTAGTCGGCAAAGTAATGTCTCTGCTTTTGAATATACTATCTAGGTTGGTCATAACTTTTCTTCCAAGGAGTAAGTACTTGGGAATAAATAACAAAATTCTAATGGAAAACCTGATGACTTCATCCAGATCAACAGGAATAATACATGGAACTGAATGAACTGATGAATATACTAGCTTTAATCTTTTTTTTTTTTTTTCCAGAGAAAACCTTTCCTCATGTTATGGAGTACAACAAGTTGATAAATATACCTTTGTAAACAAAGACGAAACATTTATCTTTTTCACTATATTTGATCCTGAATTTGGTTTCTCCAGCTCTCCTGTGGAATTGATGGTTTATTGCAACTTGACTACAGCTCATTATACTTATCATTGTTTTTATTTTCCTTTGTTTCCAGATTATTTATGCTTGCGTCTCCCTGCTGCCCTATGACTTTGTCAATGTTACTAATTGTATTACTTATATGCTGCCTATTTTATGATTATGTTTGCTATAGTATCCAATGAGCAACAGTGCCTTCAGCAAAATCGATGGCTAAGCATCTTGAGGAAATAGATCATATTTATCATGCTTATATAATAATCATAATAGTGTGATTCTAGGTATGGGGAGAAGTAACAAGGGAAATATTTCTTGGATAATAATAAAATATGTAAACATGTATTACTAGTAATGCAAAGGATACAGAGAATCTTTAATTATAGAATGGCATTGAAACATGTATAATATCATATAAGAAACGAATCGCCAGTCTAGGTTTGATTCAGGATACAGGATGCTTAGGACTGGTGCCCTGGGATGACCCAGAGGGGAGGTACCGGGAGGGAGGTGGGAGGGGGTTTCAGGATTGGGAATACGTGTACACCCGTGGCGGATTCATGTTGACATATGGCAAAACCAATACAATATTGTAAAGTAAAAAAATAAAAAATAATAATAAATAAAATATGGAAAAAAAAAAAACAGTGCCTAATCTAGAAATTAGTACCTGGAGTGGCACAGCAACAAGAATATTGGCCAGAACTTGGATGAGCCTCTCAGCACCATGGAACAAAAATTAGTCATGAAATATCTCCCAAATATTGATCAAATTTTGGTCAAAGAGGAGGGATTGAGAAATAAAATATTGCCTTCCATATCAATAACTAATGGATGTCACAGTTATCAATAATGGCAACCTTCCCTACTCCCTCCCTCAACTGTGAGCCCTGAGGGAACTCGGTAAGGAAGAATACCAGTCATCTCGCTGCAGCCAGACTGCAGCCATCCCCAAGGGTACACCCTGAGGAAACTCAGAATAAGAAAGCACAGGAGGCCGACCCCAGATACCTGAGCTATATATTCAAGGAATAATTTCAGCAAGCCTCAACTCTCACATCTTCCCATACATAGAAAAGCTCTAAATTCCTTAACTTGAGATAGCTGGCTTTCTTTAATTAAATATTTATTTAAATATTTATCTTTTGAATTTCAGATACCTGCTCTTATTGAAAAACTCCTATATACCCTGGCTATGCCCCTTGCCTCCTCAGAGCAGTTTTCTCAGGGTTATTTGAAATGTTATCTCTGGGACTTGAAGTCTGCCTCCCAGGCTTAAATATCTGCCGAGTAAAACATAACTCTCAACTTTTAGGTTGTGCTTTTTTTCCAGTCAGCACCTCATTGGGCTACAGCTCCTCCAGCTTTACATGTTGAACACAGCAGTGAGCTCCCCCACAGTCAATTTTTCCTGTCTAAAATGTACTGGGACTCGGAGAGCATACCAAGAAATGTGGGACTCCCTCTATAGGCATGGAATGCTTGTGTTCTCTCTCATGAGTGGTGAAATAAATGCTATACTTAAGAGACTAATCTTTTACTCCCTTTGAATCTTCATTAAGTCACATTTCTCAGGACAGTTTCAGTAACTATTATAGACTAATCTTAAAAGTGAACTAACTGTATGTATATTACTCTCCGTACAAATATTTCATTGTAATTTGAAAACATATGCAGTTTATCAATATAGACTTTTAGTTGGCAGTAGCAATACTTTTTCTAGAGTTAAATACCCAGCAGTCATAAGTGTAAGTCAAAGAAATTTTGTCTGAGTGTGGATTATCTTTTTAAAAAAAGATAGCATCTTTTGATATGCAGGTAAATACGGTTAGAAAAATTTTATCACTTAATATTTATATTTTAATATAACAATTATCATTTGAAAACAATAAGGTTGATAAATTACATAGAGGCTGTTTCTCATCACTCCAAGAATGCTGCAGTGTTTTCTGATGAAGAAGAAATCCAACTGGACACTTAGGGGAACTTTACACCTCTCATCTCTCACTCACCAGTTAATGCTCCTGTGGACTTACAAACTTTTTACAGCCTAAACGTTGAGAGTTATGTTTTATTCAGTAAAAGGAATATTAGAATTATTTTCCAAAACTCTTCAGAACAGAACTAGGATCAAGGTACACAAAGTGAAGAAATCTATTTGAATTAATATAAAGAATAAAATTGTGATAATTAAAGCTGTCCAACAAGGAACTATGCACTATATACTGATGTATTTAGTCCATGTATATTGGAAGTATTCAAGCAGGTGTTTTCCCATAAGATTGTCAAATAGATTCATGCAAGGATTCATGCTGTAATTTCTATGGCGTTCTTGGATTCCAACTGCCTTGTCACAAGTGTGGCATAGTGTCAACTATATAGTAGACTTCTAACTGAGATATAAAGTTTCTGAATTGCTCTGTCCAAACAAATAAGTCTAAAACTCACTTAAATATAAACTCAACCTGATTTTTGTAAGGCAGGTGCAAAGTCACCTCTCATTACATTATTGTCTCACTTCATCTAAAACAGTAAATATGCATTTTTCAAAAATGTGAGCCTAAGCCTTCCAAAGATTTGGATTTTGCAATAAAAGCCCTCTCAAAATAGTCTGTGTTATATATAAATTTACAGACAACACTAATTTTCACCCCACAACCAACCCCAGACAGAACACACCAAAATTTAAAAACAGAATAATAATAAATTATTATTGTTATTATTATTAATAATAAAATAAAAACAAAATAATAAAAACAGAAGCAAAACAGATTCACTGGCAGCTAACAGGAAATCTGTCTTGTCTATTAGGTACAGTATTGCCTTTTTAAAGGAAATATTTTGGGAGCTTTAATTGAAGTAGGAAAAAAGATATAAGTTTCAGAAAAAGAAGACTGTCAGATTTTTTACAGGCAGATTCGTTATTCTTTCTCCATAATAGGAAAAGAAATCAGTGGCTATGGGTTGCATGAACATGCTGTTATAAAACAGAAAGTTGAAATCTGGATCCAGGCCAAGGAATAAAAGCATCATCTTATATATTTACTCAGAGAATGAAAAAAGTTCATCTTAAGGTTAAGAAGCTGGCACAATATAGAGGTTTCATCAATGTTTACTCTAAGTTTGGCTACAGTACATGTATATAAAATGCCTAAAATTAAATCCATAATTGGCCAAATGTAGTACGTTTGAAGTTACATAAAATATTTAGCCATGTTTTAGCATTCGTCATTGTCTGTTTTAAACATAAAGAGCTTTGATTTATGCTATTATTAGTTCTTGTGACAAAATGGGTTTCCTTAAGAGAACTATATTAATAGAATCTTCCTAATGCTAGGAATAATAGTTACA
Source organism: Redunca redunca (assembly GCA_006410935.1). NCBI lineage: Eukaryota > Metazoa > Chordata > Mammalia > Artiodactyla > Bovidae > Redunca > Redunca redunca. The sequence goes on from SJYQ01002256.1 coordinate 371,837, forward strand.
GAATTAAGAAAATTTGAAAAATTTTGTTTTTACCCACAGTAAAATATTTTCATTATATTTTAATAATTCCTTCTTCCTTTAACCCTTAATATTTTCTTTTAAAAGCTGAAGAAAATATTTTATATTTATGCCTTTATTTGCTATCTGTTTTTTAAAATTTTGTGGCCATACATTCAATTTTATTTAAAGGAGACAATAAATAGAGTTACGCAGAAAAAAATAAAAAGAAAATTTTAACAAGGCAAAATGGCATATTAAAAGGGTACAATAAGGGTGTCTAATGAATAAATTTCTATTAAAAATCTTATGATGTATTTGCACCACAATTTTTATTGCAGCACTATTTACAATAACCAAGACATGGAAGCAACCTAAATGTCCATCAACAGAGGAATGGATAAAGAAGATGCTGTACATATATATACAATGGAATATTACTCGGCCATTAAAAAAGAATGAACCAGTGCCATTTGCAGCAACATGGATGGGCCCAGAAAATGTCATACTGAGTGAAGTAAGTCAGACAGAGAAGGGGAAATATCATATGACATTCTTATATGTGGCCTCTAAAAAGAAATGACACAAATGAACTTCTTTAAAAAACAGAAAGAGACTGCGGACAGAGAAAATAATCTTATGATTGCTGAGGGGAAAGAACAGTTAGGGAGTCTGGACTATTTGTTATATTTCTGTTATACTGGAAATGAGTAACCAACAAATACCTACTGTATAGCACATGGAACTCTGCTCAAAAATGCTATGTGGCAGCCTGGATGGGAGGAAAGCTTGACGGAGAAAGGATACTTATATATGCATGGCCGAGTCACTGAAACTATCACATTTTAATCATCTATACCCCAATACAAATTATAATAATCACTACAGTTTTAAAAAATCTTATGTATTACATTGGAATGTATGTTGTAAATCTCTTGAAATAGATTTTGGGAATAAGTACCAAGACAATTAATGTACATATTGGTTAGTTAGTGTTTCAGTTCAGTTCAGTTCAGTCACTCATTCATGTCCCACTCTTTGTGGCACGATGGACTGAAGCATGCCAGGCTTCCCTGTCATCACCAATTCCCAGAGCTTGCTCAAACTCACATCCATCCAGTCGGTGATGCTGTCTAACCATCTCATCCTCTATCGTCCCCTTCTCCTCCTGCCTTCAATCTTTCCCAGCATCAGGGTCTTTTCCAATGAGTCAGTTCCTCGCATCAGGTGGCCAAAGTATTGGAGTTTCAGCTTCAGCATCAGTCCTTCCAATGAACACCCAAGACTGATCTCCTTCAGGTTGGACTGGTTGCATCTCCTTGCAGTCCAAGGGATTCTCAAGAGTCTTCCCCAAAATCACAGTTCAAAAGCATCAATATTGTTGGTGCTCAGCTTTCTTTATACTGCAACTCTCACCTCCATACATGACTTCTGGAAAACCACAGCTTTGACTAGATGGATATTTATTGGCAAAGTAATGTCTTCAAATTTTAATATGCTGTCTAGGTTAGACATAGCTTTTCTCCCAAGGAGCAAGTATCTTAATTTCATTGCTGCAGTCACCATTTGTAGTGATTTTGGAGCCCCCCGAAAATAAAATCTGTCATTGTTACCATTGTTTCCCCATCTATTAACCATTAAGTGATGGGACTGGATGCCATGATCTTAGATTTCTGAATGTCGAGTTTTAAGCCAAATTTTTGCTCTCCTCTTTCACTTCCATCAAGAGCCTCTTTAGTTCTTCACTTTCTGCCATAAAGGTGGTGTCATCTGTGTATCTGTGGTTATTGATATTTCTCCTGGCAATCTTGATTCCAGTTTGTGCTTCATCCAATCTGGCATTCCACATGATATACTCTACATAAGATAAACAAGTAGGGTGTCAATATGTAATCTTGATGTACTCCTTTCCCTATCTGGAACAAGTCCATTGTTCCATGTCCAGTTTTAACTGTAGCTTCTTGACCTGCATATAGATTTCTCAGGAGACAGGTAAGATTGTCTGGTATTCCCATCTCTTGAAGAATTTCTGCAGTTTGCTGTGATCTACACAGTCAAAGGGTTTGGCATAGTCAATAAACCAGAAATAGATGTTTTTTCTGGAACTCTCTTCCTTCTTCTGTGATCCAATGGATGTTGGCAATTTGATCTCTGGTTCCTCTGCCTTTCCTAAATCCAGCTTGAACATCTGGATGTTCATAGTTCACATACTGTTGAAGCCTGATTTGGAGAATTTTGAGCATTATTTTGCTAGCATATGAGATGAGTGCAACTGTGGGGTAGTTTGAGCATTCTTTCACATTGCTTTTCTTTGGGATTTGAATGTAAACTGACTTTTTCCAGTCCTGTGGCCACTGCTGAGTTTTCCAAATTTGCTGGCATATTGAGTGCAGCACTTTCACAGCATCATCTTTCAGGATTTGAAACAGCTCAGCTGGAATTCCATCACCTCCACCAGCTTTGTTCATAGTGATGCTTTCTAAGGCCCACTTGACTTCACATTCGAGGATATCTGGCTCTAGGTGAGTGATCACACCATCATGATTATCTGGGTCATGAAGATCTTTTTTGTATAGTTCTTCCGTGTATTCTTGCCACCTCTTCTTAATATCTTCTGCTTCTGTAGCTCCATACCATTTCTGTCCTTTATTGTGCCCATCTTTGCATGAAATGTTCCCTTGGTACTTCTAATTGAAGAGATCTCTAGTCTTTCCCATTCTATTGTTTTCCTCTATTTCTTTGCGTTGATCACTGAGGAAGGCTTTCTTATCTCTTCTTGTTCTACTTTGGAACTCTGCATTCAGATGGGTATATCTTTCCTTTTCCTTTCACTTCTTTTCTTTTCTCAGCTATTTGTAAGGCCTTCTCAGACAAACATTTTGCCTTTTTGCATTTGTTTTTCTTGGGTGGGTCTTGATCACAAACTTCCATCCATAGTTCTTCAGGCATTCTGTCTATCAGATCTAGTCTCTTGAATCTATTTCTCACTTACACTCTATAATCCACTTCTGTAATCATAGAATAATGCACAATTCAGCTTTTTATTAACATGAAATGACAGTCAAATAAAGAGACCAGATAATAGAAGAACACATGCAATATAAACATTTTTATGTACATAGAAAAAATAGTATAGAAAAAAATACTATTAACAATGATTATGGCTGAGTTTGTAGGAGTAGGGAATGGACTGGCTGATGAACATCTTACATGAAGTCTTTTAAAAATATTTATTTAAAAATGTTTTATCACATTAATCACATTTCTTTTTACTCCCTAGTATACAGAAAAAGTTGATCATTAAAATCTTTATGAAATTATTTTAACATAGTTTGCATGCATGCTAAATTGTTTTAATTCTGTCTGAATCTGTGTGACCCCATGGAGCATCGCCCACCAGGCTCCCCTCTCCATGGGATTCTCCAGGCAAAAGTACTGGAGTGGGTTGCCAATCCCTAGCCAGGGGATCTTCCCAACCTAGGGATTGAACCTGTGTCTCTTATGTCTTCTGCATTGGCAGGCAGGTTCTTTACCGCTAGTGCCACCTGGGAAGCCCAGTGTAATTTTTAACACTCAAAGCAAACTACAATATCCCCAAAATATTAGTGATTATGTTCCTTCTATATTCTGTTTAAATTCTTTGCTGCCATCTTCTGGAATTTGGTTACTAATGCATGCCATAGGATTTCTTTCCCCTTCAAGGGGGCGGGGGTGGGGGAACTTTCCAAAGAGAAACAGAAGGAATAATTGCAGTACAATGCTAAACCGAATTAGCCTCTGTACCGGGTTTTGAAGATTTTGTTTTGTTTTCATCACTTATCACCAAGCTCTGGCCTGTCTTTCTTTGAAAATTCTGAAAGGGATGATCTGTTATAAGGAGACTTCCCACTTTGTGATGCTTTTCCACAGAAACTCATAAAGTTCTTATGTAAAAACATGTAAATCAGTGATGTTTCTTCTCTATCCTCAAATCAGATTTGTGCTAAAAAGACAAAGCAGGAAGGCACCAAGTAATTTCAGAAAGACAAACAGGAGGGGGAGCTACACATGGAAGAAAGAGCAGAAATACATTATGCCCCACGTGCCACTACAGTAGGAAAGAGAACATTAGGTCAACTCCTGAGGAATACCATGTTTTTATATATGAAGTTTTATCAGTAGTAAAAATTTCTGAAAACTGTAATTATATAATGAAGTCTGTGTAGCAAATCAGTCTTGTCTGGGACATTTCACAGACAAAAATATTTTTCAAACCTACCTGTGTCTCAAGATGTTCCCATACCATACATGCCATATATGCCATATATACATACATACCACACATACCATACCATAAGAAAGAATCCTTGCCCCACTAACTTCTGGAAACAATACCTGTGTCTCTCCATCCCACTTTTTCTCACCTCCCATTCACTTCTAGATGTAATGCAATCATGCTTCGCCTTCTTTCTCACCCATCTGAATGCAGGTAAGTGTTTAATCTGGGGGAGGGGACAATAGGCATCCTGATTTGTAACACTGTGGTGCTTGAAAATTCCACCATGACTGATTTCAAGCCACTAGCTTGATGCTGATGGATGAAGGGTTGGGACGGGATGTGCACAACGGATTCCTGCAGGTACCAGCATCTCTAACACATCTCTGACTTCTCTACTGTAACTGTCCTCACCTGGGTACTGTGCAAATCCCAGGGGCCTCCTAAGGGACAAACCTCAAACCCTCAGTTCCTCTCCCTGTGTGATGATTCAGACAGCATTGGGCACTCCCTTATTTGTGGACCGTCTCCTTTGGTTTTCCCTCAATGTCTCTGGCAGTCACTTCCCTTCCTGGGCTTCCCATAGCCCCTGCTCATACCCAGTTTGAAGTTCCTTACTCCTTTCCATTTCCGCTCCTTATTTTCCCAGCTTCACACCCACTGCCATATATTTCAGGCTCCTCAAACACAGCAAGTCCAAACCCAGCATCATATTGTTCACTAAATTTCTAGTCATATTATTTAAAATACTTTAAAACCTATCCATTCCTTTCTGGCTTCACTGCAATTCCATGGCCATATCACAGCTCTCCTGAGCTTTGTGGGTGACACTGTAACTGAGCAAAACCCTCTAACAGCCCATGCCCCACCCTATATCCTCTGCATGGGCCCAGACAGTGCCCGTGACATAAGATGCTCCATTTTGCACCATTTTAAGAAGGCTCAAGGAGATGGGAACAAACTGACCCTGGAGCTGAAGATGAACTGTACCTAAAATAATCAAGAAGACGCTGATCAGACCACTGCATGATCAATTCCAAGAGGACTGTCAGAGCTGACTGCTGTTCTGCATGTAGTGCCCTCCTTCCACCTACACACTTCTGAAACGCCCCTTTCAAAGCTCTTGCTCCCTGGTTGGCAGCTGGGAGTTGGCTTTTGGATATGCATCCACCTTCTCCCCAGATTGCTGATTTCCTGCACAAAGCAAGCTTTCCTTTCCAACTTTCCAGTATTGGCTTTCAAGGGGCAAGCAGCCAAACCTAAGTTCAATAACAATATCTTTCTTTTAGTTTCTTTCCAGTTTCTTTAACCTTCAAGTCATCTTTCAATTATTTCCTAGTTTTTTTTTTCCATTTCTCCTACACAGCAAAATATTAATTTCAATTAGTTTAAGGCATCTTATTAACTCCCTAGTCAGTGTCCTAGGGAGCCAGGTACCAGACTAACACTAGCTTTTAGCTCTTGGATAGACCATGATTGGCCCTGCCTCCTTGTAATGTGGAGCAGAAAAATAAATAAGACATATTAACATAGAAATAGATAAATATTTCCCAGTTTTTCCCATTCTGAGTAGCAGGAAGTTGACTGAAAATATCATAAATATGAAAATCTGGCACAAGTCTTGTATTATTTCCTATTGCTGTCATAGCAAATTATTACAAACAGTGACTTACAACACACATTTATTCTTTCACACTTAATGCCGGCAGAAATCTAAAAGGAGAATAAGGGCTAAATCCTTTGAAGAACTTGGTGGAGAATCTGTCTCCTAGTCTTTTCCAGCTTCTAAGAGGCTGCCCACATTTTCTGATGGCTGGCCCCAAATCACTCCAATCTCCACTTCCATTGCCATTGCATCCTCTTTCTGACTTTTTGCCTGATTCTCTTTATAAGGACCCTTGTAATTATGTTGAGCCCACCCAGATAATCCAGGATAATCTCTGCACATTAAAATTTTTAACTAAATCATTCTGCAGAGTCCCTTTTGACACGCTCTGGTGATTAGGACATTGATTTTGGAGGGACATTCTTCCCCGCCAACAAGAGCATTGTTAAGAGCACTGGCTCTAGGTTATCCTGCCTAAATCCAAATCCTTCTCCTATCAATTATTAGCTATAATATCTTGGGGAAAAATGGTTTTCGTGCCTTCCATTTTCATCTGTAAAATGTAGATATAAAAAGCACCAATTTCACTGAGCTTTATAAGGAATAAATGAAGTGATACGAGTAAAGTATAGAACAGTTAGTAACATACAGGTAGTAAAAATGGTATCCACTCAGATAATTTATCTTTGTCTAGAACAATATCTGTAGGGGGTATTTAATTAAGGACATTATCCTAATAACAAAATTAATATGTTCAGAATGACAAGTTCTGAGCTGGAACCATGAGGAATCAAATTTCTCTTGCGTAACTCATTTATCTCTACATAACAGAACAAAAGAATATATACTGGAATATTTGACTAACACTGGCCAGTTTTCCATGACTCGTAAGAAACTGCTAAGTGCTTTATCCAATGTAGTTGGTCATGGTTGTCTTTCCCAAGATTCTAATATCTTCCTTCTATAAGCCTCTTGTTTCTATAAGCCTTCTATAAGCCACAAGTATTGACTGGCAAATGCACGTGAATCTGGGTGCTTTTTCCTATTCTCTGCCAACATGGGCATTCAGTGTTTAATGTAAATATAATCTTTATCAATTGACACCCATAGGGAATTGCTTTTGTAGTATACCTCTCAAAGTTAGATGGGTGCTTTGTGTTTTCAACCAGCAATGAGTACAAGGATCTTTGAGTACAAGATCCTTTGTCTCCACTGTGTATATGTACCATTGTGTATTACTCAGCCATTAAAAAGAATACATTTGAATCAGTTCTAATAAGGTGGATGAAACTGGAGCCGATTATAAAGAGTGAAGTAAGCCAGAAAGAAAAACACCAATAAAGTATACTAACACATATATATGGAATTTAGAAAGATGGTAATGATAAACCTGTATGCAAGACAGCAAAAGAGACACATATGTATAGAACAGTCTTTTGGACTCTGTGGGAGAGGGAGAGGGTGGGATGATTTGGGAGAATGGCATTGAAACATGTATACTATCATGTAAGAGATGAATCGCCAGTCTAGGTTTGATACAGGATGCTGGGGGCTGGTGCACTGGGATGACCCAGAGAGATGGTATGGGGAGGGAGGTGGGAAGGGGGTTTAGGATTGGGAACACATGTACACCTGTGGCAGATTCATGTTGATATATGGCAAAACCAATACAGTATTGTAAAGAAAAATAAAGTAAAATTTTTTAAAAAAAGATACTTTGTCTCTAACTCATGCTGCCAGTCACAGGACATAATAATTTGCCTACTCAGGTGAAGAGAGGGATCTTTTGTAGAAGAATCACTTCTCAGTTACTTCCTGACCTGGAAATGGGCCTTCTTACTCCCTTCCTTGCTCAGCAAACAGCACAGTGTGAGCCTCCATATTCATAGACCATTTCCTCTGCTTAAAACATACTACTGATCCTTCCTTATCTCCTAAACTCATTAATCAACTCAAATTCCCTTTCTCTGAATAATTTTTAGGACCCCCAGGATGAATTTTTCTCTCTTGAGAGTTTCTCACTATGTACTCTGATAGAAAAATTCTCACAATGTATAGTCATGATTTGTTTACCCAGTCTCCTAGCTCTCTCTATTGTATATAATCCCCAGACAGGGAGTTAGTCTGCTTTACCTTGGAACTCACCAAATTTGACACAGAATGTTATAGGTATACTTACTTACTTATTGAATGAACAAAGGCAAAGTTCAGAAATGGAAAGAGTACTGAACTCTAAAACAGTTTGCTGTGATCAAATGCATATTAGAAAAATAAAGTAAGAGAAAATGTTAAATAAGCTACTGAAATTTTTTGTGTTGGAGTGTTTCATTTTCTTTGAGTATCTATANTGCTGCTTAAGATAATAGTGAAAGCCACTGTGCATTAGGGCTTACGAAGAACTTAGCTAGTTCAGCTTAACTGTCTTGTTTATTGTAGCTATGTATGGAATAGATTTGATATTCTGCATTAATTATTTTGAATTAAGTTGAAAATATAAATCTGGTGGGTTTGTAAAAAAGATATTCTTTTTCCTTAAAGGCTCTTTAATTTTTTTGAATTTTATTTTTTAAACCAAATATAAGTAAAAACTATATTAACCAAATAGATGGAAAAACGAGTGTTTTTGAATGAATATAAATATTTCAACATAAGCAAATTAGTACTTCATATATAAGGAAAATGTGGACATGGTCCTCTCATTGTGGATATAGGTATACTATGGTGAAATCACATTTGTTGGTTAATAAATTATATGGGTCAGGAAGTTAACAGTAAGTGTTAAATGAAACTCTGATGCAGACATGCACTTAAAAAATTTTGAAAACATCAGAAGATTGATTCAAGATTGTGGACTAGAAGGACATTGCACATCTCCTCCTGCAAGAGCACCAAAATCACAACTAGTCGTTGAATAACCATCAACAGGAGGATGCTGGAACCCACCAAAAAAAGATACCCCACATCCAAAGACAAAGGAAAAGCCACAATAAGATAGTAGGAGGGGTGTAATCATGGTAAAATCAAATCCCATACTCGCTGAGTGGGTGACCCACAAGCTGGAGAACAGGAATGCCAAGAAGTTCTTCCACTGGTGTGAAGGTACTGAGCCCCATGTCAGCTTCCCAGCCTGGAGGTCCAGCAAAGCAACTAGGAATCCCCAGGGAATCTGACTTTGAAGGTTAGTGGGATTTGATTACAGAATTCCCACAGGGCTAGGGGAAACAGAGACTCCATTCTTAGAAGGCACAAACAAAATGTTGCATGTACCAAGACCCAGGGGAAAGGAGCAGTGATCCCACAGGGGACTGAATCTGACCTACCTGCTAGTGTGGCAGGGTCCCCTATGGAGGTATGGGTCAGCAGTGGCCTGCTATATGGATGGGGACACTGATGGTAGCAGTCTGGGGAGGTACCCCTTGGTGTGAGTCTTCTTGGAGGTCACCATTAGCCCTACCATACAGCCTATAGACTCCAAGCTTGCACAGGCCAAGCAACTCACAGTAGACAACTGGACTAAAATTTTACTGTGTGTGGCCTGCCCACATGAGCAAAACCAGTTTTACCCACCAACAGTCTCTCTTATCAGGAAACTTGCACAAGCCTCAGCCTCATCCACTGGAGGGCGGACAGGAGAAGCCAGAAGTACAACTCCACAGTCTCCAGAAGAAAAACCACAATCACAGATGTTAATAAAAATGAAAAAGCAGAGTTATAGCCCAAACAAAGGAACAAAATAAAACCCCAGAAAAAAGCAACTAAATGCAGTAGAGATAGGCAAATTTCCAGAAAAAAAGTTCAGTATAATGATAGTGAAGATGATCCAAGATCTTAGAAAAAGAACGGAGAAAATGTAAGAAATGTTTACCAAAGACCTAGAAGAACTAAAGAACAAATAAACAGAGATGAACAATACACTAGAAGGGATCAATAGCAAAATAACTGAAGCAAAGGAATGGATAAGTGACCTGGTAGACAACATGGTGAAAATCACTGCTGCAAAACAATAGAAAAAAGAATGAAAAGAAATTAAGACAGCCTAAGAGACCTCTAGGACACCATTAAATGCACCAACATTCTCATTATAAGGGTCTCAGAAGGAGAAGAGAGAGAAAGGATCCCAAAAAATATTTAAAGAGATAATAGCTGAAAATTTCCATCACATAAGGAAAAGAAACAGTTAACCAAGTCCAGGAAACACAGGAAGTCCCAGGTAGGCTAAATTCAAGGAAGAGCACACATAGTAAACAAACTGACAAAAACTAAAAACAAAGATAAAATATTAAAAGCAACAAGGTAAAAATGACAACATACAAGAGAACTCCTGTAAGGTTATCAGCTGATTTCTCAACAGAAACTCTACAAGCCAGAAGGGAAGTGAAGTAAAAGTCACTCAGTCATGTCTGAGTCTTTGTGATCCAATGGACTACATGGTCCATGGAATTCTCCAGGCCAGAATACTGGAGTGGGTAGCCTTTCCATTCTCCAGGGGATTTTCCCAACCCAGGGATTGAACCCAGGTCTCCTGTACTGCAGGCAGATTCTTTACCAGCTGAGCCACCAGGGAAGCCCAAAGAATGGAATGGCACCATATATTTAAAGTATGAGAAAGAATAACCTACAATCAAGAATACTCTATTTAGCAAGACTATCATTCAGATCTGATGGAGAAATCAAATGCTTTACAGAGAGGCAAAAGTTAAGAGAATTCAGCACTACCAAATTTGTTTTACATCCAATGCTAAAGAAACTTCTCTAGGCAGGAAATACAAGAGAAGGAAAAGACCTACAAAACAAAACAATTAAGAAAATGGTAGTAGGATCATACACATCAATGATTACCTTAAATGTAAATGGATTAAGTGAACCAATCAAAAGACATAGACTGGCTGGGTGGATACAAATACAAGACCCAAATATACATTGTTTACAAGAGATCCATCTCAGACCTAGGAACACTTACAGACTGAAAGTAAGAATATGGGAGAAGGTATTACATGTCAATGGAAATCAAAAGAAAGCTGGAGTAGAAACACCCATTTCAGACAAAATAGACTTCAAAACAAAGACATTATAAGAGACAAGGTCAGTTCAGTCACTAAGTTTTGTCCAAATCTTTGTGACCCTGTGACTTTCAGCAGGCCAGGCTTCCTTGTCTACGACCAACTCCCAGAGCCTACTCAAACTCATCTCTGTCATGTTGGTGATGCCATCCAACCATCTGATCCTCTGTCATACCGTTCTCCTCCTGCCTTCAATCTTTCCCAGCATCAGGGTCTTTTCCAGTGAGTTGGTTCTTCACATCAGGTGGCCAAAATATTGGAGTTTCAGCTTCAGCATCAGTCCTTCCAATGAACATTCAGGACTGATTTCCTATAAGATTGACAGGTTTGATCTCCTTGCAGTCCAAGGGACTCTCAAGAGTCTTCTCCAGGACACTACATAATGATCAAGGTTTCAATCCAAGATGAAGATGTAACAATTATAAATATATATATGCACCCCAAAATAGGAGCACCTCAACATATAAGGCAAATACTAACAAACATAAAAGGAGAAATTTACAGTAATACAGTAATAGAGGTAGACTTTAACACCTCACTTTCATCATTACAGAGATCATCCAGACAGAAAATTAATAAGGAAACACAGGTCTTAAATGACACTTTAGAGAAGATAGACAATTGATATTTGTAGAGCATTCCATCCCACAGCAGAATACACATTCATCTCAAGTGCACAAGGGATATTCCCCAGGATCGACCACATCCTGGGCAACAAGGTGAGCCTTGGTAAATTTAAGAAAATTGAAATCATATCAAGCATCTTTTCTGGTCACAACACTATAAGATTAGAAATAAAGTATTAGAAAAAAACTATAAAAACACAAACACATGACAGCTAAACAATATACTACTAAACAACCAATGAATCACTGAAGAAATCAGAGGAAATTTAAAAATACCTAGGGACAACTGAAAATGAAAGCAAAATGGTCCAAAACCTGTGAGATACACCAAAAGCAGTTCTAAGAGGGAAGCTTTTAAAAATACAATCATTCCTCAAGAAACAAGAAAAATCTCAAGTAAACAACCTAACCTTACACTAAAAATAACCAGAAAAAGAAGAAAAAACAAGACCTAAAGTTAGTGAAAGGAAAGAATTCATAAAAAGAAGAAATAAATGAAATAGATACAAAGAAAGTAAGCCAGAAAGAAAAACACCAATAAAGTATACTAACACATATATATGGAATTTAGAAAGATGGTAATGATAACCCTGTATGTGAGACAGCAAAAGAGACACAGATGTAAGGAACAGACTTTTGGACTCTGGGAGAGGGAGAGGGTGGGATGATTTGGGAGAATGGCATTGAAACATGTATACTATCATGTAAGAAAAGAATCGCTAGTCTAGTTTTGATACAGGATACAGGATGCTTGGGGCTGGTGCACTGGGATGACCCAGAGAGATGATATGGGGAGAGTGGTGGGAGGGGGGTTCAGGGTTGGGAACTCATGTACACCTGTGGTGGATTCATGTCAATGTATGGCAAAACCAATACAGTATCGTAAAGTAAAAAAATAAAATATAATTTAAAAAAATAGAAAACAACTAGAAAGTTCAATGAAATTAAAAGTTGGATACCTGAAAAGATAAACAAAATTGATAAACCTTTAGCCAGACTCATCAATAGAAGAAAGAGAAAGGACTGAAATCCATAAAATTAGAAATGAAAAAGAAGTTACAACTGACTCCACAGAAATACAAAGGATCATGAGAATACTATGAGCAAGTGTATGTCAATAAAATGGTCAACCTAGAAGAAATGGACAAATTCTTAGACAGGTACAATCTGCAAAGGCTGAACCAGGGAAAAATAGAAAATATGAACAGATGAATTACAAGCACTGAAATTGAAACTGTGTTTAACAACAAGCAAAAGTCCCAGACCTGATGGCTTCACAGGTAAATTTTATCAACTATTTGGAGAAGACCTTTCCTTTTGGAACTGTTTCAAAAAATTTCAGAGGAATGAAAACTTTCAAAACTCATTCAGTGAAGCCACCATCACTCAGATGCTAAAACCAGACAAAGATACCACCAAAAAAAAGAAAAGAAAGAAAGAAAGAAAAAGGAAGAAGAAAATTAGTGGCCAGTATCACTGAGGAAAATAGATGCAAAAATTCTCAACAAAATAGTAGCAATTCAAATTCAATACATTAAAAAGATCATACGCCATCATCAAGTGGGACTCATCTCAAGGATTCAAGGATTTCTCAGTATCCACAAATCAAACAATGTGATACACCACATCAAGAAATTGAAGAATAAAAACCACATAATCATCTATAAGCAGAAAAATCTTTTTAACAAAATCCAGCACCCTTTAATGATTAAAACTCTCCAGAAAGTGGGCATAGAAGGAACATACTTCAATACAATAAAGGCCTATATAACAAATGTAAAGCTAACATCATACTCAATGGTGAAATGATGAAAGTATTTGCTCTAAGATCAGGAACAAGCCAAAGATGTCCACTCTCACAACTTTTATCCAGCATAATTTTAGAAGTCCTAGCTATAGTAATCAGAGAAGAAAAGAAATAAATGGAATCCAAATTGGAAAAGAATAATTTAAACTGTCACTATTTGGAGATGACATGAAATTGCATATAAGATCCTAAAGATGCTATGAGAAAACTACTAGGACTCATCAATGAATTTGGTAAAGTTGCAGGTTAAAAAAATTAATACACAGAAATCTGCTGCATTTCTACACACTAACAGTGAATGATCAGGAAGAAAATTTTAAGAGAATTTAAGTAAATTCCATTTATTGTCACATCAAAAAGAATAAAATACTTAGGAATAATCTTACCTCAGGAGGCAAAAGACCTGTACTCTAAAAAAAATAAGATGCCGATGAAAGAAATTGAGGAAGACACAAAGAGACAAAAAGATATATTACTTGGTGGACTGGAAGAATCAATATTGTCAAAGTGACTACTACACTACTCAAAGCAATCTACAGATTCAATGCAATCCCTATCAAATTACCAATGGTATTTTTCACAGAAGAACAACAACAACAAAATCTCAAAATGTGTATAGAGACACAAAATATCCTGACTTGCCAAAGCAAACTTTAGGGGTAAAAAAAAAATTGCTAGGAGAATTAGGCTTCCTAACTTCAGACTTTGACTGTGTAGATCACAATAAACTGTGGAAAATTCTGAGAGAGATGGGAATACCAGACCACCTGACCTGCCTCTTGAGAAATCTGTATGCAGGTCAGGAAGCAACAGTTAGAACTGGACATGGAACAACAGACTGGTTCCAAATAGGAAAAGGAGTACATCAAGGCTGTATATTGTCACCCTGCTTATTTAACTTCTATGCAGAGTACATCATGAGAAATGCTGGACTGGAAGAAACACAAGCTGGAATCAAGATTACCAAGAGAAATATCAATCATCTCAGATATGCAGATGACACCACCCTTATGGCAGAAAGTGAAGAGGAGCTAAAAAGCCTCTTGATGAAAGTGAAAATGGAGAGTGAAAAAGTTGGCTTAAAGCTCAACATTCAGAAAATAAGATCATGGCATCGGGTCCCATCACTTCATGGGAAATAGATGGGGAAACAATGGAAACAGTGTCAGACTTTAATTTGGGGGCTCCAAAATCACTGCAGATGGTGACTGCAGCCATGAAATTAAAAGACACTTACTCCTTGGAAGAAAAGTTATGAGCAACCCAGATAGTATATTCAAAAGCAGAGACGTGACTTTGCCGACTAAGGGCTGTCTAGTCAAGACTATGGTTTTTTCCGGTGGTCATGTATGGATGTGAGAGTTGGACTGTGAAGAAGGCTGAGTGCCGAAGAATTGATGCTTTTGAACTTTGGTGTTGGAGAAGACTCTTGAGAGTGCCTTGGACTGCAAGGAGAACCAACCAGTCCGTTCTGAAGGAGATCACTCCTGGGATCTCTTTGGAAGGAATGATGCTAAAGCTGAAACTCCAGTACTCTGGCCACCTCATGCGAAGAGTTGACTCATTGGAAAAGACTCTGATGCTGGGAGGGATTGGGGGCAGGAGGAGAAGGGGATGACAGAGGATGAGATGGCTGGATGGCATCACGGACTCAATGGACATGAGTCTGAGTGAACTCCGGGAGTTGGTCATGGACAGGGAGGCCTGGTGTGCTGTGATTCATGGGCTTGCAAAGAGTCGGACACGACTGAGCGACTGAACTGAACTAAACTGAACTGAACTTCAAACTATATTACAAAGCTATAGTCATTTAAACAGTATGATACTGGCACAAAAATAAAGATATAGAACAAGATAGAAACCCCAGAAATAAACCTATGGACCTATGGTCAAGATCTACAAGAT
>SJYQ01002256.1:387609-416057 GCA_006410935.1 Redunca redunca
ACCTGCCTCTTGAGAAATCTGTATGCAGGTCAGGAAGCAACAGTTAGAACTGGACATGGAACAACAGACTGGTTCCAAATAGGAATAGGAGTACGTCAAGGCTGTATATTGTCACCCTGCTCATTTAACATCTATGCAGAGTACATGATGAGAAATGCTGGACTGGAAGAAACACAAGCTGGAATCAAGATTACCAGGAGAAATATCAATAACCTCAGATATGCAGATGACACCACCCTTATGGCAGAAAGTGAAGAGGAGCTGAAGGGCCTCTTGATGAAAGTGAAAGAGGAGAGCGAAAAAGTTGGCTTGAAGCTCAACATTCAGAAAACAAAGATCATGGCATCAGGGCCCATCACTTCATGGGAAATAGATGGAGAAACAGTAGAAACAGTGTCAGACTTTAATTTGGGGGCTCTAAAATCACTGCTGATGGTGACTGCAGCCATGAAATTAAAAGACGCTTACTCCTTGGAAGAAAAGTTATGACCAACCTAGATAGCATATTCAAAAGCAGAGACATTACTTTGCCGACTAAAGTCCGTCTAGTCAAGGCTATGGTTTTTCCTGTGGTCATGTATGGATGTGAGGTTTGGACTGTGAAGAAGGCTGAGCACCGAAGAATTGATGCATTTGAACTGTGGTGTTGGAGAAGACTCTTGAGAGTCCCTTGGACTGCAAGGAGATCCAACCAGTCCATTCTGAAGGAGATCAGCCCTGGGATTTCTTTGGAAGGAATGATGCTGAAGCTGAAACTCCAGTACTTTGGCCACCTCATGCGAAGAGTTGACTCATTGGAAAAGACTCTGATGCTGGGAGGGATTGGGGGCAGGAGGAGAAGGGGACGACCCAGGATGAGATGGCTGGATGGCATCACGGACACGATGGACGTGAGTTTGAGTGAACTCCGGGAGGTGGTGATGGACAGGGAGGCCTGGCGTGCTGCAATTCATGGGGTCGCAAAGAGTCGGACACAACTGAGCGACTGAACTGAACTGAACTGAAAGAAGGCAAGATTATAGAGTGTTGGAAAGACAATCTCTTCAACAAATGGTGCTGGAAAATCTGTACAGCTACACATAAAAAAATTAAATTAGATAATTCTTTAATACCATATTTTTTTAAAAGTTCAAAAAGGATTAAACATCTAAATGTGAGACTGCACATTATAAAACTCCTAGAGGAAAACAGAACAGTCTCTGACATAAATTGCAGCAATATTTTTTTTGATACATGTCCCAGAATAATGGAAATAAAAACAAAGACAAATGAGACCTACTTAAACACAAAATCTTTTGCACAGCAAAGGAAACAAACAAAATGAAAAGACAACCCACTGATTGGGAGAAAATATTTGCAGATGATGTGACCAACATGGTAGGCTCCAAAATTTACAAACATGATAAGCTCATGATACTTAACAGCATCAAAAGAACCCAATCAATAAGAGAACAGAAGACATAGATATTTCTCCAAAGAGATATTCAGATGGTCAAGAGGCACATGAAAATGAAAATGTTCAACATTGCTAATTATTAGAGAAATATGAATCAAAACTACTATGACATATCACCTCATAATAGCCAGAATAGCTACCATCAAAAAAAGAACAAACAATAAATGGAGGAGGTGTGGAGAGAAGGGAACCCTCCTACTCTGTTAGTGGGAATGTAAATTGGTATAGCCACTATGGAGAATGGTATGTAGGTTCCTTAAAAAACTAAAAATAGAGTTACCATATGGACATATGCAGGGTCTCACAATCCCACTCCTGGGCATATATCCAGAGAAAAACATGACCTGAAAGGATATAGACATCCCAGTGTTTATTGAAGCACTGTTACAATAGCAAGACATGGAAGCAACCTAGATGTCCATTGACAGAGGAATGGATAAAGAAGGTATGGTATACATATACAACTGAATATTAATCAACCATTAAAAAGAATGAATCAATGCCATTTGCAGCAACATGGGCCTAGAGATTGCCATAGTGAGTGTAAGTAAGTCAGACAGAGAAGGAAAAATAGCATATGACATCCCTTATATGTGGAAGCTGAAAAGAAATGATACAAATTAATGTGCAAAACAGAAACACACCCACAGACTTAGAGAACAATCTTATGGTTGTAGGGGGGAAAGCATGAGGGAAAGGGATAGTTAGTGAGTTGGGGTGGACATGTACTCACTGCTATATTTAAAATGGATAACCAACAACCACCTACTTACTGTATAGCACATGGAACACTGCTCAATGTAATGTAGCAGTTTGGATGGAAGGGGAGTTTGGGGGAGAATACATACATGTATATGAGAAGCCAAGTCCCTTAACTGTTCACCTGAAACTATCACAACATTGATAATCGGCTATAATCGAATACAAAGTAAAAAGTTAAAAAAGAAATTCTTGAAAACATCAAAGTTAAGCAAATGTTGATCAAACTAAATTTTTCAAACAAGTTGACCATAAACTGAACACTGTATTTAAAAAGTTGCAGATTGTTAAAAGCATGAACTGTCTTTTCAAAAAACTAAATTTAGTATTTCTTGCTATGCACATTTAGTTTTTCAACATATTGATTTATTAAACTTGTATCCACTGTGATTTCTTTATAAATAAATTGTTGAAGAAGTGAAAAAAAATTCAGAGGTAGGGGGAAAAATACTAAGAACAAGTTTAATTTACTAGTCAATAATAATAAATTCAGACAATTCAATAACGATTAAGCTTCTTCTAAATAAAAAAAAATAGTAGAAATCCTTGTTATTTTAAAGTCTTTAAAGAAGTGTCTTTTTCTTTTGTTTATTTTGTTAAGGATTACCTATGCTAGTTAAGTGCTGTTATTTTTGGTTACTTTATCAGCACAGAGTCCTCTGCCTTTTTAGATTATTTTGTTGACTGATTTAATTTTAGCCAGAATATCCACTGAGTACATACCCAAAGCACTTACATTAAAGAAACACTTGGAATGGGTTTTA
Source organism: Redunca redunca (assembly GCA_006410935.1). Taxonomy (NCBI): domain Eukaryota; kingdom Metazoa; phylum Chordata; class Mammalia; order Artiodactyla; family Bovidae; genus Redunca; species Redunca redunca. The sequence goes on from SJYQ01002256.1 coordinate 390,589, forward strand.
AGCTGTGTGGATAAGGAATGACTTCTGTACAGCCCTTTGTGGCTAAATTACATAGAGTGTTATCTAACACTGATGGAATGCAATCCCAGGCAATCTTTCAAGTATTCCGTCTGCATAATTTCGTTCAATACTCACAGCAACGCTATTAGCCAATTCACCTCTGTTCAGTCACTCAGTCGTGTCCGACTCTTTGCTACCCCATGCACCGCAGCATGTCAGGCTTCCCTGTCCATCACCAATACCCAGGAGCTTGCTCAAACTCATGTCCATCGAGTTGTTGATGCCATCCAACCATCTCATCCTCTGTCGTCCCCTTCTCCTCCTGCCCTCAATCTTTCCCAGCATCAGAGTCTTTTCCGATGAGTCAGTTCTTCGCGTCGGATGGCCAAACTATTGGAGCTTCAGCTTCGACATCATTCCTTCAAATGGATATTCAGGACTGATTTCCCTTAGGATGGACTGGCTGGATCTCCTTGCAGTTCAAGGGACTCTCAAAAGTCTTCTCCAACACCACAGTTCAAAAGCATCAATTCTGTGGCGCTCAGCTTTCTTTATGGCTATTAAGGTTACTATTAATATTATAGCCTCCTTTTTTTTTTTTTTTTTTTTTTTAATACAGAAGAGGAAACTAGGGTATACAGACCTTAACTTGTAGGACATCACATGGACAGAGAGAGGTGCGCCAGGATTCAAATATGCCCTTTGACTCCTGAGCCTGCAAAAGTCATTATCTTGCCTTTCTGTCCTATCTGTCAGTGCATTAGTCCATCAGTACACTACTCCGATTCACAGAACTTCGTATCTGTGACAACCTTAGCAAAACAACGGATATGCTTTGCGCTGATGAAGCCCCTCACGCCACTGGCAGGCGCCAACTCTCAGTGCGCAGGCGCCAACTCTCAGGCAGCCGGACGGGTCCCGTCTCCTAGGTAACGACTGAAGCACGGGCGACAGGTAAAACACCCTTCTCCCCAGACCCAGAGGGCTGACGTCATTTCCTTCCTCTGGGCGGTCGCCTCAGTGACACGTAGGGCTGCAGGGCGGTGTTAGGTACCCGAGGCCCGGGGCGGGAGAAGTCACTTCCTCCCAGAGATCTTGTATCTTAGCAACCGTCCCCCACCTCCGTTCTTAGTCCCGCCTCCACGCTTTCTAAGAGGCCAGGTCTCTGAAAGCAGCCAGGCGCAGGCCGGGTAGAGGGGCCAGCCGCTGGGTTCTCCGCAGGAATGCCAGGTGAGTACAGAAGGCCGGACTTGCGGGTCGCGGAGAACTGGGGCCGGAGCCGCGTTCGGCTGTGCATTGGCCTGGCTAGTGGCGGCTGCTGGGTCGCCCGCGATGGGCCGAGCGGTTAGGCACAGGGCGCCACCTTGTAGGGCCAGAGCGGTCCCCGCGCGCTGCGGAGGGCAGCGAGACGGCCCGGCAGTCTCCTCCTGGACAACTGGAAACCTTCACGGGACCATTTGACACTGATTTTGTAAAGCTTTATTTTGTTTTATCTAATTGCGTTAACATTTTTGTGAAAGGATAGAGTGAAAGAAAAAAAAAATTTAAATGATGATATTCTTAGATGATCCTTTATGCTGACAGTAGTCTTCTTTTAAATAAGTATAGCTTTTAAATAAAAGTAGACTTTTCATTTTTAAAATAAAAGTAGCCTTTTAAATACTTTTAAATAGGTATTGCCTCTTTTGTAGGCAATATTATACTCTTGAATGGAAGAGAGGTAGAAAAGTTTGTGTTTTAATTGGCAACAAGCCATTGCGCTCATTATTCAAGTGAGTGCAATAATTGTAAAACTTATTTAGGATAATAAAATAATTATAAAACTACTTTAAGATAACTTAAGTTTGAATTTTCTTTTCTCTTTGAAAACCAGTTTGTTGGTAGAATTTGCTGTTTATTTTCAAGAAGTCTATTGAAGTGAACATGCAGCTCAATGATGCTTTTCTTGTTTTGTTTGGCTTTTCTGATGGTCAAATGGCAACCCACTCCAGTTCTCTTGCCTGGAAAATCCCATGGACGGAGGAGCATGGTAGGCTACAATCCATGGGGTGGCAAAGAGTCTGACACGACTGAGCAACTTTACTTTCTGGTGGTCAAGGAAGCATTAAATGTAATAATACAAATTCTCAAGCATGCAAAAATGTCTAACTTGTTTTTTGTGTGTTTCAGCCATCATCAGAGGTTGAATTATTCCTATCATTTGTTAGCCATTTTATAAAGGTCAAGAATTAAAACACACTATGTCTGATGAAGTTTTTAGCACAACTTTGGCATATACAAAGAGTCCAAAAGTCACGAAAAGAACTACTTTCCAGGTAAAGTATTTTTATTTTGAATGATTTTACAACAAGGTAATTCCTGTATTAGGAGTATTGGACTTGAAAATAATCCGAGAGCAGTCCTATATAGAGCATGAGTAAATCCTATCTTTCTTTTGAGATTTTGCACATGATTGTATTTGGGCTCTAGTATTACCAGCTCTTCTGTGTGGCGTAAAGACTACCAAACTAAATACTAGGTTCTTACTATACGAAAAGTTAAATTTGCTTGTGAAAGTTAAATAGCAGCTTCTAATTGCCATTTTCATATAAAGATTGTTATTTTTTTTTTCTGGTTTGACATAATAACATTTAAGTTTTCTCTGTCCAGTTGCTACAATTTTGAACTGAATGTCTCAATTTATGGTATTGATTATATCTGTTAATAGCAATATGTTGAAACAAAAGATCATAAAGAATACCAGTTTCTTCCAAAATATCAGTTTATAATGAACCTGGTCCAGAGAAGAGTCCCTCAATTAATTTTCTTGGTGTTGTCTGTCTTGTTTAACTGTAAGTTCCATGAAAAAAGGGGTCGTCTGTGATGTTCTGTGTTGCCTCTTAGTTTGGGTGCATGGCATAAAGTAGGGTTTCAGTAAATATTTGTTAGATGAATGAAATCTGAGTTTTAAAGCAGTTATTAATCAAGCATTGTTTGTTTAAAGAATTAGTTCTACATATGAGAGTACACATTTGGGTGGAGACTGATTTTAATTATCTCATTTCAGGATGAGCTAATAAAAGCAATTACAGCTCGCTCAGCCAGACAAAGAAGTTCTGAATACTCAGATGACTTTGACAGTGATGAGAGTGGTATGTGAGAACATGGGAAAAGAAATGTCTACTTTTTGCTTCCTTAGTTATGTGTAGCCCAAACCTGAAAACAAAATAAAACAAAAATCACCGTTCTAAAATAATACCAGTGAATTCACTGGTTTTGGGTCTCCAACTTTTTAATGAGTAAAAGTCACTCTTAATTTTCAAGAAGTTGTATGATGGTCCTTGTTTTTTTCTGAATGTGTATACAAAACTGAAAACCAAGTGATAGCAGATTTGCTTGTCAGTGGTAAATTATATTAGAGATGATGAGTTCATCTTTAAGGCCAACCCTATGAGACCTACAGTGAGATAATAACTAGGGACCATAGAACTGAACTTTGGGTACATCAGAATCACTTTTATAATGCTTTATCTAAGTCAAGGTTTTTTGGCTGTGAAAGGGAATCAGTTTTAAAAACCCAGTATATCAGTACTGTATGCTTAATTTGGTTTCTTTAGTTATGTAAGATATTAACATTTCACATTTCAAGATAAACATACAAAATTCTGAACTTGAAATTCAGTGTTTTATTCTTTGATATTCAGTGAATAACTTGGTATTCTCTGGAAAAGGTACCAGAGCAATAGTTAAATCATTACTGTATAGTTAAGTTAGCATTCTTTATTATTCTTCTCATAATAAAATCTAATACTCTGGTATGGATGGAATAGCAGTTCCAAAATTTTAATGGAGAAACATTGCTAGCTAATTCTTCCATTTACAAATATTCTTGGTTTTATATGATGAAGTTTTTGGAAAAAAAAATAAAATCAAGTTTTACAGTCCAAAATCTAAATGTCTATGACTGATTGTTGTTTTGAAGAACCTTTGAATGACTTCTCTCAGAGCAAGCACAGTGCTTGAGCTGATACACTATTCATACTCAGAAAGTATGTTTTAAATAAATGAAACTGAAATTTTTAATTTTTAGACTGCCTAAGTTAGGAGTTTTCTTAGGGTTCCACATTTATTCACAGTTGTAAATTCATACCTAGTCTCTAAGGTAATGTTTTTGATTGATGTAACCTTTAAAACTTTAAAATGTACTATTGAAAATATTTTTCTCTTCTATTTTTCAGTTTCCTTAGGTGATTTTTCTGACACCTCAGTAGATGAAAATTCAGTTAAGAAAAAAATGAATAATTTTCACATATCAGATGATGAAGAAAACGATTCTCCCAAACTGTCTTTTTTGAAAACCAAGAAATCAAGCAATGATGTGAGGAAACATGAGCCAGTAGTCTCTTTCAAAAACAATGACATTGCACTTGATAATGGTGAAGGCATGGTTGTAAATCCCTTACCTGAATCTCAAAATAAGCAACAGGAAGTTGAAAAAGAGAAAATTAAAATGGAAACTAAACCTAGAATTCTTCCAATCAAAAGTACATCTTCAGGTAATTGGTTGGTTTGGTTTGGTTTAGTTGCTAAGTTGTGTTGGACTCTTTGCAATCCCATGGACTGTAGCCCGCCAGGCTCCTCTGTCCATGGGGTTTTCCAGGCAAGAATACTAGAGTGGATCAAAAGTACATCTTCAGGTAATTTGTTAGGTTACTGTAATTGCATTTCTTGAAAATTTGTTTTAAAGTAATTACAAAATATTTTTACATAGGGGCTAATAAATATTTAACATAAAAGACTTAACTTTTCAATTTTACAGATATAAGTAAAAATAATAGAAGTATAGAAAATAAAAGTGAAAATGTTTATCTCTCAGTCCTGTCTGACTCTCTGTGACCCCATGGAGTTTTGCCTGCCAGGCTCCTCTGTCCATGGACTTCTCAGGGCAAGAACACTGGAGTGGGTAGTCCCTTCTCCAAGGGATCTTCCTAACCCAGGGATTGAAACCAGGTCGGCTGCATTACAGACAGAGTCTTTATTATGTGAACCACCAAGGAAGCCCATATATTGGAGACCTGGCTGTGTAGAGGTTGGGTGTGTGTGTGTGTAGTAAGTCACTTCAGTTGTGTCCTACTTTTTGTGACCCTATGGACTGTAGCCCACCAGGCTTCTCTGTCCCTGTGACTCTCTTGGCAAGAATACTGGGTGGGTTGCCATGCTGTCCTCCAGGAGATCTTCCCAACCCAGGGATCGAACCCACGTCTCTTATGTCTCCTGTATTGGCAGGCAGTTTCTTTACCACTAGTGGGACCTGGGAAACCCAGAACCATAGAGGAAAGCCATAATTCTAAGGAAAATCTGGAGGCTTAAATAGTAAGAGCAATAACACCTCTCCCTCCTGTCCTCCAAACCCCATTTCAAATATACAAATGTCAAACAAATATTCTGGCAACTGACTGCCCCAGTGCTGCTCTAACCCTAATGTCTGGAGTATGAGATTGATTAGAAAAGATTCCATTGTCGTTACACTGCTAAAAACAAAATTGGAGCTTATAGACCTTAGCGAGCCTGGATGTGGATGACTGAAAGTTCTTTGGCTTCCTATGAGGCACCGGCAGAGATGCAAGACTGAATGAATGCAGGAGGTGGAAGAAGTTTGGGCATCCACATCCAGCCTCGCTTAGACATATGAGCTCCAATTTTGCTTTTAGCAGTGTAACTACAGTGGAATCCTTTCTGATCCATCTCACACTCCAGACATTAGGGTTAGAGAGCAGCATTGGGGCTAGTCCTAAAGAATCATTTCCATGCAGCCATTTGCCAGAATATCTGTGTGACATTTATATATTTGAAATGGGGGTGGAGAAGAGAGTTATTACCCTTATCATTTAAGCCTGCAGACTTTCCTTAAGAGAATCTCCATCTGGTTTCTCTGTTCCCCAGGAAAATCCACTGAAACTCAGTTTTCTGTGGGGAAGTTCCTGGTGTGACCATTACAGTAGTTTCTCCACAATTCTACTGAGCCCTGGGCATAGTGGAGCAGGGATGGAGTGAAGCAGGCACCAACTGCCGTGAGATCCCCTGGGCTACCATGCAGAACAAAGAAGGTGAAGGATTTGGGGTCTTCCAGTCTTTTTCTGTTTTATGGAAGACAACAGTAGTTGATACTAACCTTCACAAAAACCTCTTTCCTTTATATCATCATTAAATACAATACTGGTAAGTATTTCATACTTTATATATTAGAAAGCACTGATAACCTCAGGCAAAGCTTTATTTCAGATGTGTATTAGGGACCCACTCCTTCCACCCCTGACAATCCTATCCACTTTCAAATGAGGAGAAGATATGACTCAGCAATGATACTAGGGAGAAAGCCACTATATGTTAATTATGTATGACCTTAGCAATAGGGTAAGCCTTACTGTCCTCATGAGGAGGGAGAGGAACCTTGCTTTCCCTTCCTACAGAATTGTTTGAAGAATGTACCCAGGTGGCACAGTGGTAAAGAATCCACCTGCCAATGCAGGAGATGCAGGAGAGGTGGGTTTGATCCCGGGGTCGGAGAGATCCTCCGGGAGGAGGACTCCAGTATCTTGCCTGGAAAGTTCCATGGACAGAGGAGCCTGGCAGGCAGGCTATCGTCCCATGGGGTTGCAAAGAGTCAGACATGACAGCACACACTCATCACACCAAAGTATAAATGTCTACAAAAGTGTAAGCACAAGGTCTAATGAAGCAGAATTTATTTGCTAAAATATACCTTACCAGTGTGCTGAGTAAAATAAAAGATGGAGAGAAGGGAAACATAATCAAATAGTGAATAATCCAACACATCACCATTTCCCACAGTATTTTCCACAGTGTGTTTATTGTATTAAGGGGAAAACACAGAGTTATAGAAATTTTAAACCGATTTCTTCATGAGAGAACTTCTTGGAACCATTAGTAAAGGCATATGCACGGTAAATCTTTATGAAAGATAGAGTATGTAGTATTCCCTAGTCCTAGTTGAGTTTAAAAAACTATTTTTATAGATTATGTTAATCCTATTTGTCCTGATTCTGAAAAGCTTTTCCTAGGGTAATAAGAAACTGTGAGCATACTATAAAAGCTAAAANGATAAAACTTAGTCAGATACAGATATAAGTATATAATTAAAACTTTATGGTACATAATCAGCAATAATCCATCTATTTTAATACCTTTTTTAAAACTTGTGACAAATTAAAATGAATAGAGAAATACTGTACTTTGACCACAAGATGGCCCCAGGATTATGAATGTGCAATACTGAATTTTTGAACAGTCATTAACCATTGCAATTGAGTATATGTAGTATAAAAATAATTACTGAAATAGGTAATCATTTACATTTGATAATGAAATGACATTTTGATAATGCATAGACTTTTTTTTTTCTTTCTGAAAACTTAATGCTTCTGGAAGTGGAATTTTGGTATAAAATATTTGAAANGAAAACTTAATGCTTCTGGAAGTGGAATTTTGGTATAAAATATTTGAAATCATTATTCCAAGTTTATTCAAGTTGAAGGAAAAAGTTGAGTCTGCTGGTTAGTGCCTGGCATGTAGAATTCTTTAAATATTTGAATATATAAATGAATAATTTATTCATTAAAGAAGTAATGTGGTTTACAAGTTTAGCTCTATCTAAATTTTTAGACTTTTTTCTTTATCATGTTTAGAACTTAATATTTTTAATATCATGAGATATTGCTGAATATCATTTAATGCTTTATTAGAACCTGGAAGTTTCCTTTGTTCTCGCTTGTCTGCTGTTCAGTTCAGTCACTTAGTCGTGTCCAACTGTTTGCCACCCCATGGACTGCAGCATGCCAGGCTTCCCTGTCAATCACCAGCTCCTGACAAGACCGAGTTTCCCCCTCAGTCAGTCTATCCCATCAGGAAGCCTCTTATCCTTCTCCATCAGAAGGCAGACAGAATGAAAACCACAATCACAGAAAACTAACCAAGCTGATCACATGAACCACAGCCTGTCTAGCTCAATGAAACTATGAGCCATGCCGTGTAGGGGCAACCAGCATAGACAGGTCATGGTGGAGAGTTCTGACAAAACGCGGTCCACTGGAGAGGGGAATGGCAAACCACTTCAGCATTCTTGCCTTGAGAGCCCCATGAACAGTATGAAAAGGCAAAACGATAGGACACTGAAAGATGAACTCCCCAGGCTGGTAGGTGCCCAGTATGCTACTGGAGATCAGTGGAGAAATAACTCCAGAAAGAATGAAGAGATGGAGTCAAAATAAAAACAACACCCAGTTTTGGGTATGACAGGTGATGGAAGTAAAGTCTGATGTTGTAAAGAGCAATATTGCATAGGAACCTGGAATGTTCGGTCCATGAATCAAGGCAAATTTGAAGTGGTCAAACAGGAGATGGCAAGAGTGAACACTGACATTTTAGGAATCAGTGAACTAAAATGAACTGGATTGAGCAAATTTAATTTAAATGACCATTATATCTACTACTGTAGGCAAGAATCCCTTAGAAGAAATGGAGTAGCCATCATAGTCAACTAAAGAGTCCAAAATGTAGTACTTGGATGCAGTCTCAGAAATGACAGAATGATCTCTGTTCATTTCCAAGGCAAACCATTCAATATCTCAGTAATCCAAGTCTATGCCTCAGACAGTAATGCTGAAGAAGCTGAAGTTGAATGGTTCTATGAAGACCTAGAAGACCTTTTAGAACTAACACCCAAAAAAGATGTCCTCTTCATTATAGGTGACTGGAATGCAAAAGTAGGAAGTCAAGAGCTAACTGGAGTAACAGGCAAATTTGCCCTTGGAGTACAAAATGAAGCAGGGCAAGGGCTAATAGAGTTTTGCCAAGAGAACGCACTGATCATAGCAAACACCCTCTTCCAAGAGAAGACTCTATACATGGACATCACCAGATGGTCAATACCCAAACCAAATTGATTATATTCTTTGCAGCCAAAGATGGAGAAGCTCTATACAGTCAGCAAAAACAAGACCAGGAGCTGACTGTGGCTCAGATCATGAGCTCCTTATTGCCAAATTCAGACTTAAATTTTCTGCTGTAAAAAGTACAATGATCAAACTCTTTCACTTTATCAGGTAATGGTCCCATTGATGGTGATTGTAGAAAGTAATTTTACAAGGTATGCTGCCTTTGTTTTAACTTTAAAGCAGGAGCACCTCGACTCCGTTAGCATTGGAGCCAGGGTGCTCCTGCTTTAATTCCACAAACTAGAGTTTATGACCATAGGCCCATGAGCTCTTTGTTCCTCATTTTATTTATCTGTGAAAGGGGCCAATAGTTGAACCACCGCAAGGGGTTTGAGGCAATTAAATGAGTTTATGTATCTGGAGGGTTTAGAGCAATCTGACATAAATTAAGCATGCTATAAATGCTTTTACTGTTCACTTTATTATTCAGCATTTGTTCATAGGCAGATCATTTTATTTACCCACACATATTTATTGTTTGTATGATATGTCTCACTGTTACAAGCACTGTGATGGTAACTGTGACTGCAGCATTAGAGATGTGGTACCATTCCTCCAATGCTGTAATCAAATACTTCCCAAATACTACTGTGGCTTCCCACATGGCGCTAGTGGTAAAGAACCCACCTGACAATGCAGGAGATAAGGTTCAATCCCTGGGTTGGGAGGATCCCCTGGAGGAGGAAATGGCAACCCATTCCAGTATTCTTGCCAGGAAAATCCCAAGGACTGTGGAGCCTAGTGGGCTACAGTCCATGGGTTCACAAAGAGTCAAACCTGACTGAAGTAGCTTAGCAGCACAGCACAACCAGAAACTTCAAACCGGGTGAATTATAACCAACAAAAATCTGTTTCTCACAGTTCTGGAGGACGAAAGTCTGAGATCGCAGGGCTCATATGGTTGGTTGGGGTCCTTTTCCATGTTGCAGGCTTCCCATTGTAGCTTTACATGGTGGAAAGGGCAAGGGAACTTTCTAGAACATTGTTTTTAGGGCACTAATTCCATTCATGAAGGTCTGCCTTTATGACATAATCACCTCCCAAAGGTCCTACTTCCTAATATATCACTTTTGGGATTAAGATTTCAATGTAAGAATGGTAGTTATGAGTGGCTAGAGGGAGAGGCAATGGCACCCCCACTCCAGTACTCTTGCCTGGAAAATCCAATGGATGGAAGAGCCTGGTAGGCTTCAGTCCATGGGGTCGCTGAGGGTCGGACACGACTGAGCAACTTCACTTTCACTTTTCACTTTCATGCATTGGAGAAGGAAATGGCAGCCCACTCCAGTGTTCTTGCCTGGAGAATCCCAGAGACAGGGGAGCCTGGTGTGCTGCCGTCTCTGGGGTCGCACAGAGTCGGACACGACTGCAGCAACGCAGCAGCAGCAGCAGCAGTAGGTGAGGGAGAGGGAACTGGAAATTGCTAGTCAAAACGTGTAAAGTTTCAGTTAGCTCTAGAGTTCTGCTGTATGGCTTTGTGCTTTCAGGTAATAATACTGTATTCTGCACTTGAAATTCTGTTAAGAGAATGGATCTCCTGTTAAGTGTTGTTATTACAGTAAAAAAGACTCAAAACCTTTTATCGAGTTTTATATAATATTCTGCTTAAACGGAGATTCCAAAGACAAGCAAGCATTTGTCAGGAGAAGCCAGAAGTGGACATCCTAGGCAAAGGAAGAACTAGGGTAAAAGTTTGATGGCAAGAGAGGTGGCCCAACTGCAGAAGGAGAGCGAGCCCAGCATATCAGGACAGATTACCAATGGAGTGTGCCCGTGACGAGGCCGCACAACTAGCCAGGGACAAGACTGAAACCTTGTATATTGTTCGGAGGCAGTGAACTCGCAGTACTGGATGATGGGGAACCACTGAAGAATTTTGTGGAAAGGGGTGGTGTGATCTGATTTGTGTTTTATAAATGTTGCTGAGGCAGTAATCTAGGCAAGAGTGGATAAGGAACTGACAGTGGGGTTGCAGAAAGTGGGATAAATGAGAGATATTTAGAGGTAGAGTCAATAGGATATCATGATGCTTTGGATTTTGAGGGAGGAATCTAGGATAACTCTTGGATTTTAAAATTGGTCATTTGACCAGATTTTAGGACATACCTAAAATTGGCAGTTAAACATTTATAGAAGTTCCAATTAGTTCTGACTGTAGAATCTTCTGGCAGGATTTATAACCTCACTTACCAATAAAAAAGAGAAAGGTATTCAATTTTGCAGCTTTGTCAGAAGAATACATTGGTAGGACAGTGGAGAAATGTATATATATATAAAAGGTGAAATTTAAGGAAAAGTTCATGTAAAAAACCTGTATATCATGTTTTGAGGGCTGGAAGTATACCAGCATTAGATTGTTGTTTTAAACTTAAGAGTAGTGGAAATAGTAACTGAGAAATTTTAATAACTGCTGGAGAGGTTTTATGGACTCAGAACACCAGCTCACAAGTTGTCGAGTTCTCCATTCTTTTTTCCAGGGACACTGGCTCTTCTACCCCTGTACCAACATCATCTTCATACTTGTTACAGCACTTACCTTTGTCTTATAATTTTATGTGTTTACAATCATCTCCCTCCCCGACCTCTAAAATCCTAGGACAGGGCCATTGCCAGTGTCTTTTTTCTAAGATCTGTTCATGTGAGTGATGTGAACAGGGCCTGGAGGCAGACACTCAGTAAAGGTTTGATGGCTGAACTGCCTCATTTTATAAAGGCTGAAATCAAGACATGGTTTTGTTTGTTTTAAAAAATTGTTACTACTATGAGACTTGATAAAGTAGAATAGTTAACTATTCACAAAAGTGAAGTATACTGGTTACTTTCATAATGGCAGCCATTAAAAAAAATTTTTTTTTGATTGTGAACTATTACCTATTTTTACTTTCTGGAGTTCTTTGTAGAGAAGGGTGCAGGCTTCTTCTCCAGGACAGAGGGGCAAGGTGCTTGGAAACAGGAGGGAAGTTTGGTGGTACGTGGGGTGTAGGAAAAGCCATGACCATCTTAAAAATATATATATATATTTTACTGTATTAAATGTATTAAAGCATTGTATTTTTCTGCAGAAAATAACAGCAGTCTTGAAGCAGACAGCCAATTTAAGCCTTCACCTCGACCAAGGAGCATGTTGAAAAAGCACAGCCATGGGGAGAAGAAAGATAGCCTAGGAGACAATAAAGAAACTGTCCCACACGAAGATTTAGAGGCACATTCCACACCTTCGTTCCTCCCAAGGCTGAATGGCAGACAACCAGAGTCTGAGAAGAATGCATTCTCTGAAAACCTTGATCCTGAGGTTAGCACTGTTGCTGAATTGTGTTTTGAGTTCAGGTTTTTGCGTCTGATTATAAGAGAGAGAGAATATTTGTGTACATGCGTGTGTGTGTTTGTGTGTGTTTCACATGTTTTCTTCAGCAAATGACAAGGAACTTTAATTTTTAAAATATATTCTATTGGGTCTAAAACTGCATTGTAAGATAGAGCAAAATGCAGAATTATTTCGTGTACTGCTAAGAAGGAAAAAAACTGCTAATTAAGCTATAACATGCCAGTCATTATAAGATGCCTCCAATATCAGAGAAAGTTAAATGTGAAAAAACAGTGCAGTCCTTTTGAATCTTTGCAACACTTTAATTGCAAGTATATATTTACACGTATTTTAATTGTATAATTTATGGCCAGTGTCATTTTATTCATTTGGTTTTAGTCACTCAACAAATGCATGTTGAGTGTTCACAGCAGGGTCCTGTCTTGTGGGGGATACCACGATGGGAGTAGATATGATCCGTCAGGAGTTCATCAGGAGTTTACCGTGTACTGTCATTAGGGAAGAACACTTGGCCTCCTGTATTTAAACTTCTCTATGGCTAGGAAACTTCGACCTCACATTTCAGAAGGGATAAGTATGGGAAGAACATTCTTGCTCCACAATCTGCTTAAGCAGATCAGAGAAAACTAAACAGTACCTGGCTAAGCTTCTTTCTTCTGACTCCTCTGTGGTTCAGATGTAAGAGAGGTGGTACAAAGGGACAGAGAGAGGAAGTCCTTTGTATCACAGCTGAATGAATGGATCTCTCCAGTTCAGACCAGAAGTGTGATCACAGTAGGCTTCTTACTCCACTCTTGTCCTGTAGGTTAGCTTTACCAGTAAAGCTGGCAATTTGATACAAGCCTCTCTAACTTCAGTGTGCTATGTCCTAATTTGTTATAAAAATCTGGAGAAGAGATGGGCTTATCAAAGCCAAACAGTTATTGTACATTGAATAAGATCATCTGACTGAGTAGATGTTGTGGTAGTTCACTGTAGCTGTTACAACAAAGTGCCACAAATTAGACTTAAAACAACAGAAGTGTTTTTCAGTCCTGGAGGTCAGAAGTCCAAAATTGAAGTGTGGGTAGGGTCATATTCTCTCTGAAGCCTCCAGAGAGAAATCCTCCCTTGCTTCTTCCAGCTTCTGGTGGTTGTCAGAAATCTTTGGTGGGCCGCGGCTGTCAGCTGCATCACTGTAATCCCTGTCTCTATCATCACATGGCCTTTTCCCCTTGCTCTCTGTGTCTCCCCTCACTTTCCTCTAAAAAAAGACATCAGTCATTTGACTTAGGGTCCACCCTGGTCTAGTATATCCTCATTTTAATTAACTCCATCTGAGATTCAAGATAGACATGAATTTTGAGGGACATTACTCAGACTGGTAGTGATGCCTAACTAAATCCTCTTTGTGATGCATGTTATATCCCTTGATTAAAGAAAAAAATATTCCTAAAGTTTTTAAAGTAACATTATAATGACAGACAGTTTAATTGAAAAATATCTACTTATTCCCTTTGGGGCTATTTTTTCCTATACTTCAGTTCAGTCGCTCAGTCGTGTCCGACTGTTTGCGAGCCCATGACTTGCAGCACGCCAGGCCTCCCTGTCCATCACCAACTCCCGGAGTTCACTCAAACTTATATCCATTGAGTCGGTGATGCCATCCAGCCATCTCATCCTCTGTCGTCCCCTTTTCCTCCTGCCCCCAATTCCTCCCAGCATCAGAGTCTTTTCCAATGAGTCAACACTTCGCATGAGGTGGCCAAAGTACTGGAGTTTCAGCTTTAGCATCATTCCTTCCAAGGAACACCCAGAACTGATCTCCTTTAGAATGGACTGGTTGAATCTCCTTGCAGTCCAATGGACTCTCAAGAGTCTTCTCCAACAACACAGTTCAAAAGCATGAATTCTTCGGTGCTCGTCTTTCTTCACAGTCCAACTCTCACATCCATACATGACCACAGGAAAAACCATAGCCTTGACTAGATGGACCTTTGTTGGCAAAGTAATGTCTCTGCTTTTCAATATGCTGTCTAGCTTGGTCATAACTTTCCTTTCAAGGAGTAAGTGTCTTTTAATTTCGTGGCTGCAATCACCATCTGCAGTGATTTTGGAGCCCCCAAAAATAAAGTCTGACACTGTTTCCACTGTTTCCCCATGTATTTCCCATGAAGTGATGGGACCAGATGCCATGATGTTCATTTCCTAAATGTTGAGCTTTAAACCAACTTTTTCACTCTCCTCTTTCACTTTCATCAAGAGGCTTTTTAGTTCCTCTTCACTTTCTGCCATAAGGGTGGTGTCATCTGCATATCTGAGGTTATTNACTCTCCTCTTTCACTTTCATCAAGAGGCTTTTTAGTTCCTCTTCACTTTCTATAAGGGTGGTGTCATCTGCATATCTGAGGTTATTGATATTTCTCTTGGCAATCTTGATTCCAGCTTATGCTTCTTCCAGCCCAGCGTTTCTCATGATGTAAGTTAAATAAGCAGGGTGACAATATACAGCCTTGACATACTCCTTTTCCTATTTGGAACCAGTCTGTTGTTCCATGTCGAGTTCTAACTGTTGCTTCCTGAACTGCATATAGGTTCCTATACTTATTTTATCATATTTGTCATCTTAACATTCATAATGTTTTGTATTATGCTTTTTTTTTTTTTTAATCTCTTAGCACTGAGTTCATGAAGTGTTTCTGTGTTGCTAGGTGATCTTGAGACTACATTCACCTTAATGACGGTAACATAGCCCATAATGTAGATCTATTATTTTATTGTTGGGCATATTAGACACTTTTGTTTTTAATAATCTAAAATTTTCTTATTCCTGATTATAAAATTTTCCCAAGCATGCTGTGAATCTTCTTTAAGCCCACCTTTTCAGGGATTTCCATTAATTTTTTGTCCTACCTTTCTTTCTCCTTTATCCATTATCTTTGCCTCTGGAAGGGTCTGTTACCACATTCAACTATGCTTATGTCTCTTAAACTATGTATGAATTCTTACATGACACCGCAGCTCTCTCTCTACTGCCTTGCTTTCCCTCAGGTGTCGCAGCTAGGTTTGGAAAGGGCGACACTTTCTTTTTTGCTGCAGCCTCACTTCCTACGTGTCCTTCGTGTGTGTGTTTCTGTGATGATACATGTCTATCAGTTCAGTACAGTCCAGTCGCTCAGGCGTGTCCGACTCTCTGCGACCCCATGAATCGCAGCACGCCAGGCCTCCCTGTCCATCACCATCTCCCAGAGTTCACCCAAACTCACGTCCATCGAGTCCATGATGCCATCCAGCCATCTCACCCTCTGTCGTCCCCTTCTCCTCCTGCCCGCAATCCCTCCCAGCATCAGTCTTTTCCAATGAGTCAACTCTTCGCATGAGGTGGCCAAAGTACTGGAGCTTCAGCTTTAGCATTATTCCTTCCAAAGAACACCCAGGGCTGATCTCCTTTAGAATGGACTGGTTGCAGTCCAAGGGACTCTCAAGAGTCTTCTCCAACACCACAGTTCCAAAGCATCAGTTCTTCAGTGCTCAGCTTTCTTCACAGTCCAACTCACATCCATACATGACTACTTGAAAAACCATAGCCTTGACTAGACGGACCTTTGTTGGCAAAGTAATGTCTCTGCTTTTGAATATGCTATCTAGATTGGTCATAACTTTCCTTCTAAGGAGTAAGCGTCTTTTAATTTCATGGCTGCAGTCACCATCTGCAGTGATTTTGGAGCAATCCATTAGTGATGGAAGATGGAATGTCATGATAATTACATATCTATACTTTTCTGTTAAATCAACTCAGTATTCCTGGGGTAAAATCTGGTCGATCATAGTAGATTATTTTAGTGTGAGATTTTCTTAATATTTTGTTAAGACTTCTGTGTCTGTATTTATGGAGGCAGACTATAATATTTTCCTTATAATGTTATTGTCAGGCATAGGTATCATATGAATCGGGGAGTGTCTCTTTCTGTTTGTTTTCTAAAATGTGGTATGAAACCAAAAATTTGGTATCATTTTTCCCATAATTGGGAGACTTCACCAGCAAAATTAAATGGGCCTAGAATTTTCTTTGTGGAGAGGTCTTTGATTCTAAATTTGATTTTTTCCTTTATTGAACAGATACTTTGGTATTCAGATTTGATACTGCATCAGTTTAGTAATTTTTGTCTATTTAGAAATTTGACCACTTTTTCTGAGATGTTGTATTTATAAAATTGTTTGTGATATTCCCTTATGCTTTTGATGGCAATAAAATTTTTATGACATTCCATCTTCCATCTCTAATGTACAGTTTGTGTTTTCTGTCTTTTTTGTTAAATTTTGATAGGCATTGCCCAGTTTTGTTAAAACTTTTCTAAGAACCAATGTTGACTGTTAGTTTTCTCTATTGTTAGTTTCCAGTTTCACTGATTTTTATTCTTTATTATTTCTTTTATTTTCTTTGGGTTTAATTTGCTTATCTTTAAGTTAGAAAACGTGTTCCTTCATTTTAAGCTTTTCATCTTTTCTATCAAAACTTTTAAAAACTATGAATTTTCCTCTAACACTTGATTAACAGCACCCATTTTTGATGACATTAATTTTCATTATCAGACTTCCCTGGTTGCTCAGATGATAAAAGCTACTGTCTACAATGCAGGGGACCCGGGTTCGATCCCTGAGTTGGGAAGATCCCCTGGAGAAGGAAATGGCAACCCACTCCAGTATCCTTGCCTGGAAAATCCTGTGGACAGAATAGCCTGCTACTCCACCGTCCATGGGGTTGCAAAGAGTCAGACATGACTGAGCAACTTCACTTTCATTTTTATTATCATTCCTTTAAATATGTGTTCTATTTTTCCTTGTGATCTCTTTTTTGACCAAATGGTTATTTTATGGTGAATGATTTTAAACTTTTAGTCTTAGACTTTTAAAGAACTAAAAGAGTAGAATAAACTAGAATAAACATTTGTAGTTTTCTTGCATTTATATACCATTTCTAAGGATCCTCATTTCTTCCTTTAGATTCATATTCCTTCTAATGTTATTTCCCTTCAATCTTAAGAACTTATTTTTATTTTTCTTGTAATATAGATTTGCTAGTGACAGGTTTGCTCAATCTTTACTTATCTAAAAAAATTCACTTCATCTTCATTTTTGAAGGATGACTTAGCTTAATATGTATTTGGCTGACAGTTCTCCTCTGCTACCTCCAGCTCTTTATAGGTTTCCATTGTTCCTGAACTCTATGATTTCTGTTAGAAAATCAGCAGAAATTTATCTTGTTGTACTCATTATATAACATTTTGAGTTTTTTTTTCTGACAGCTTTCAGGACTTTTTTTAAAAGACTTTATCTTTTTTCTTTGAATTACAGTAATTTGACTACAAGGTACCTAGGTGTAGTTTTTCTTTATATTTATCCTGCTTGGGTTTTGTTGATGTTTCAGGATCTGTAAACTGATATTTTCCATGAAAATGGGAAGTTGATTTTTTCTGTTTCATTTTCTTTTCTCTTGCTTGTAATCTAGTGCACTGAAATTTCTAATATGTCTCATTGATCTCTCATGTTCGTGTTTCTTCAGCCTTTTTACCCTTTGTTTTCTTCAGTTTTTGTCTTCAGAGACTTTGAGTTCACTGCTATTTTCTACCATATCTGATCTGCTGTTAAGTCTATCCAGTAATTTTTTTTAATTTCAGTACTATTCAACTCTGGAATTTCCTTTTTTTTTTTTTTGTATTTTCTGTATCTAATAACAAGATACCCATCTGTTCCACCACTGTGTATATATTTTTCCTTCTAAATGCTTGAAGATATTTATGAAGCCTACTTTAAAGTTTTCGTTTGCCAATTGCAATATCTGGGTCATCTCTGGGTTGGTTACTATAGACTGTTTTTGTTGTTTGTATTCATAGTATAAGTCACTATTTTCTGTTACTTAATTTTTTGATTGAATACTGAATATTATGGGTGATAAGTTGTAGATATTTTGGATTCTGTTATGTTTCTCTGAACATGTTTTCTATCATACTTATTTTATGGCCAGACTCAAATTTCCAACTCTGTCTCCGTTGCCATGGACATTGACTAAAACTTCTGCTTTTTTTTTTTTTTTTTAATTTCTAGCTACTACAATTTTACAGGGCCCTCTGAGGTCCTTTCCATTCCATGCATAGTTGAGCCAAGGGTTTGAGGTGGATTTTATATGCAGATTTTGGGGTTCTTGCCCTCTGCAGCTCTTCTCCAAATTTATTGGCTGATCATCTATTCCTAAACTCTCTTCTCTGACTCCTCAAGCAAGTCTGGTAGGGTTGCAGCCTCCTACTACTTGAGCTACACAGTTGGGGAAATTTTCTCAGGAGAAAAGCTACTAACTTGCAAATCTCCTTGGGTAAAGGTTCATCTCTTAGGGTAGACTCTGGTGTTTTAGTACTTCTGCCATCTTCCCAGATGGTTTCTCTCTATTGCTTTTGACATTAAATATATGGGAAAAAAAAAATTATACAACAAAAATCAAACTTCTTATAGTATCATCACCCTTAGACTAGAGTATTGTCCTATAAAGAGATGTTTAATATAGGAACACAAATATAATTACTTCATTTCATATACAGTTATTTTATTTCAGATATAGTAATTTTGAGGAAAACTAAAGTGCATGAAATCTATGTACTTTTCAATCTAAAATATTTGGAAGTAGCTACTTGGTTTTTGGGCTTCCCAGGTGGCATTAGTGGTAAAGAACCCGCCTGCCAAGGCAGGAGATAAAAGAGACGAGAGTTCTATCCCTGGGTCGGGAAGATTCCCTGGAGGAGGAAATGGCAACCCACTCCAATATTCTTGCCTGGAGAAGCCCATGGACAGAGGAGCCTGGTGAGCTACAGTTCATAGAGTCACAAAGAGTCAGACATGACTAAATCAACAACGCACACTCGCATGCACTTGGTTTTATGAATTGCTTTTGTTTGAACAACTATTAATATTTGTTTCAAACTAAGGGTTTTTGACCTATGATCTTTATGCTTTCTTAGAAAGTATATACTTAGTAGAAAACTAATAATGCATATTTCAGAATTATGAAGTAGTCTTAATACTGCTATTGCCCTCCATAAATCTTGAGAACTAAACTTACATAGTTTCTTTAAATAGGATCCATGGTTAACAAGTGTACCATCATCATCTGTTAAAGAAAATCTTAAAGATTCCTTTTCACTAGGATCTGAGGAAAAAGCCTCCATTACAGGTGATTATATTAAAGTATCCTACCTCATTTTATTTGTGAACTTCTGTATTGCTTAGAATGCCATAGAAGTATGCCAAAGGAGTAATACTTCACATAGTTGCAGGAACAATATATGTTTATGTTTGCCTGAGTTTTAATCCCAATGATGCAATTTACTAACCTTGTGATTATAGATGCAGAACTTAATTTCTCAGTGCCTCAATCCACCAAGTTATAATAATCAAACTCATTAGGCTATTTTGAAAATTAAGTGTCACTATGCATTTTAGCCACTAACTCAGTTCTTGACACAAGTAGAGTGTTCGCTCAGGGTGAGCTATTGTTATGTATTTGTTGCTCCAACACTCAACATAATGGTTAGGTGGACTTTTACATCGAGACTAAGGTGGACTTAAATCAGGTTCAACCACATGAGAAGGTAGCTGACCTTTCCGGCCCTATGTATGGATCTTTAAAATGGGCGTAAGAGTAGAGTGGTTGTGAGAATTAAGTTAATTAATACATGTAAAGCACATATAATAGGACCATAGTTAACACACCGTAAGTGTGAGGTATGAATAAGTTAACATTCTTTCTTTCCTTAGTCCTATGACATATAAAGGCATAGCTGTTTCTAAGGTTGGGGTGTGTAACTAACATTTATTAAGTGCTTACTATGTAGTATAATTTTTATCATTTTACAGACGAAAAAAACTGAAGTGCAAAGATATTGGGAAACATACCTAAGGTCAGTGATGGAGCCATAATTTGAATCTTTGGCTCCAAAGTCCTTGTTCTTTTCAGTTCTTTTCACTGAGTACATTGATTAACAGAATGCATTATTGATACTTTGAATCATGAGTACTGTCCAAATATGAACATATAATTGTAATTATAAGGTGATATTATATCTAGCTTACCTCAAAATGAGTTCCCCAAAAATGGCTGTAATGAAAGCCTCAGCATTAAGACTTTGACATTAGAGATACAGGTTTGGCCAGGTACTGGTAGAACTGAAAGTTGGTGATCAGCACAGAAAGCACTGATTTTCTGTTGTACATTCTAAAGTGTGATAGAATCAAAATAATAGAAGCAATTCTGTAAAAGCAAAACTGAATCCTCCATGCCAGAACCTAAGCCTGTCCCTAGAGCACTGAGCTGGTGAGTATTAGGCCTTCCTTTCCTGCCCTTTTGTTATCAGAGGCAACACTGCATCTTAGTGGGAGTAAAACTCTGGCAGATGACTTTATTCTCTGTGTGGTAGACTCTTCTAGAATTGCACTGATTCTTGGTTTTCTCTGTATCTGTACAATTTCACAACTACATTGCTAGTAACTGTGGTAGCTTAGAGATCTATGCCTTTTGTTCCAGCTAAGAAACACAGGCTTTTAAATAGAATAGATATTGCTATCTCATTTACTTGATTTATACAAGCATTTGTGACGTGTCTATATTTCAGGATGGTTATTCCATTCTGTTTACTTATGGTATTTTTCTAAGGTGTGCCAAAGGTAGGTTTAGTAGCCAATTTCTCTGTTATAGATCACTTTGGAAAAACGTTTATTCAAGTTGAATATGGTTGTTTTCTCCTTTTCTGTTTTGCAAGATAGATCAGAAACAGTTTTCATTTAGCAGAAAGCAAATGAATCACTTATCCACTTCATTAATTCAGAAGGGAGATTTAATTCTGTTACTTTATCACAAAGTAGATCAGAATGAAGAACACACTGAAAGCCGTAATTCCTTGAAATCAACCGAAAATGAAAAGAACTCCTTTTTGATAGACTTTGTTACTACTACACTTGAGAAACCCAAGGAAAGTCAAGTGACTGTTGGTGACGTTGAAGAAGAAAAGGAGAAAGCTGAACGGGTTATGAATGATGACTTAACAGCTGAAGGTCCACCACTACTACAACTTCAGAGTGCCTTATGCACTGAGTCTTCAAAGGTATTTATATAAAATTATGTCTTCTATACCTTAAAACTCCACATAGGACGCTGAAATGTTTTATCTCCCACGCTGGGCACTTCTGAATTGTCTGTGTGAGACCCGTCTTCTGACAGTGATGTCATTCTGTCAGATGGTCCTTACTCAGTGGAATTTTCACTTCAGAGACGTGTTGGAGTGATTACGGTAAAGCCCAACATTTCATTAAAATTCTCAGAGGCATATGATCATAATATTCTTTTAAATGTTTCAGACATACATACTCAGACATGGGTAGATTTCTGTAGGTCTTCACATTATAAAAATATAGCTGTCTGGAATAATTTCTGAATGTTTGGAATTAGTGGAAGGTATTCCTTTGAATATCATCTTTAAATACTTTAAAACATTTTAAAATAAAAATCTTTTAAGAACTATTTATCAGCATCCATACCTATTTAAATGGAAGGACAGGGTCATTATCAAGAATATCATTAGCATTACCTTGAGAACCAGGTTTGTGATATGTAGGATTACTTGTCCCTATGCAATATTGCAGGTGGCCTTGGTGACTTAGAAGTAAAGAATCTGCCTGCCAGTGTAGGGAACACGGGTTCGTCCCTGGGTTGGGAAGATCCCCTGGAGCAGGAAATGGCAACCCACGCGAAATCCCACGAACAAAGGAGCCTACAGTCCACGGGGTCGCAAAGAGTTGAACAACAAACGGCAATATACTGTATTACACTAGAGTACTCTACTGTTAAAATTTATGGTGGAGCATTTTTACTGTCTATTCTCCTGAGTGGTCTTTATCCAGTTTCTCCTGCAATTAACTGGTAGATATGTATATTTACTATTGGGGAAAATAAGAGTTATCTGAAAACTTGTGGTCAGACAGGACTTTTATAATACAGGCTAGTAGATTTTTATTACATTTTAAGGAGAAGTTTCATTAAGCCATATTGCAGGTGTATTTCCTTAGGAAAAGCACTAACGCCAGGTTAGGGGTGTGTTTCCATCTGTGCTCTCATGTTAGTGCTAGCACCCATCTGTCTGTGGAAAGTAGAAAAGTCATTCCTTAAAAGGAAGAATGGCATTCTGGAATTTAAAGACAAGGTTTTAGAAATGTTTGACAGAGGTAATTCTAAATTAGAACAGGTGATTTATATATAGCAAGTAAGATTATAACATGTTTCTTCTGATTGAATCTTTGGCTTTATCCTTACTCGTTACCAAGTGACTTTAAGTCTGAATAAGTAATTCCCCTCTAAGGTCTCTTCGCTGGACTCTATCATGGAATAAAATATAGGCTTCTCACCACTGCCTGGAGATCTCTCGTGGTTCTTTCTGGGCCTCGTGCTCCTCAGCTGTCCCTGACGCTCACTGTCTCAGCATCTTTCACTGGCTTCTGCTTCTCGCTGCTATCAAGGTCTCCACAGAGTGTCACATGGCCCTGTTCTGTCCACCGTCTGTCTGAGCTCTGATGTCGCGTCCTCAGGGGCCCTTCCCTGATCACCTGCATTAAAGCAGCTCCTCACCTCCACTCTGTCGCTGCCATTACACCCTGCTTTATCACTCCCACGAGCCACATTATCTATGTGTTTAGTGGCAGTGAGTTTCCCTGAAATGTGATGTCCTTATTTGTTCCTGGTGACCGCTATGCTTAACACATAGTAGATGCTCAAAGAACAGTGACTTTCTAGCAGTTGGCCTCTAACCATAATTGTGATATATAACAGTGAGTAATCTTTTGCTTTTCTATTTAATAGAAAGCAATTCAAGATAGAAATATGAAGAATAAAAAATCAACAAATAATAGAGCATCCAGTGCATCTGGCAGGTAATAAAGTTTTTATTCTCCTTCAGTTATAGGTTTATATTTCAACAAAGCAGTTTTAGTTTAATTACTGAAAGTAAATTTCATTTGGTATTCTTAATTTTCTTCTTATGAGAAGAATGAATTAGTTACTTCATGATCAATCCCCCTAGTTGAATATATTCTTTTATAAAAGGGATTGATGAAGGATCCTCTGTGTTCTACATTGCTCATGAGATAGAGTTTCTTTCTCCTATTTTTTCTGAGACAGTAGATATGAAGTAGTAATAAAGCTGAGGTCTAGCATTCACCTTCTCTGTTAAGTGCCTTTGTCCAATGCATGTAAAATTATACTTTAAACTTTGAGGTTCTATGCACTAAGTTGGTTTATTAAAATGATAAGAACTAATCATCATTCACACTGATGCCTAACTCATAGGTGGTAATCAAAACCTCCTGCATCTTTTAAATTATCATTACTCAAATAGAACAGGGGTGAGCAAATGTTTTCAGTGAATTTGCCAATTAGTACATGTGGCAGGTCCTATAGGCCATATGGTCTCTGTTGTAGTTACTCACATCTGCTATTGTAGCAGGGAAGACATTGTTGGCATTATGAAAATAAACGAAATAGCTGTGGTGTAATACCTTTATATACCAGAAGAGATCGTGAGCCAGATTTTCCCACCAACCCCAAGTTAGAGGTTATTAGTCTAACTTTATATTTAAGATGGTTTATGTAGCAAAATGGGGCTTCTCTGGTGGATCAGCAGTAAAGAATCTGCCTGCCAATGCAGGAGAAGGGGTTTGATCCCTGGCTCCAGAAGATTCCCTAGAGAAGGAAATGACAACCGCTCCAGTATTCTTGCCTGGGAAATCCCATGAACAGAGGAGCCTGGCAGGCCACAGTCCATGGGGTTGCAGAGTTGGACGTGACTTAGAGACTAAACAACAGTAGCAGCAGCAGCAATGTAGCAAAATAATACAAGAAACTATTAAAACCTACTTATTAATATTGTTTTTTTCCCATGTAACTTGAGTCCATGTTTTTAAAAAATGTTTTAATTATAAATAACCTAAAAAGAAAAATTACTTCGAAGCTATATGTAAAGTAATAAAATTTAAATTATATTGAAGGGGTCTTTGTGTACTAATAAAATACCACATCATTCAAAGTAATTATAATTTATTAAATTATAATGTAGTTTTTATATATAGTGTCACTAGTCACCAGTGAAGTCGCTCAATTGTGTCCGACTCTTTGCGACCCCATGGACTGTAGCCTACCAAGCTCCTCTGTCCATGGGATTTTCCAGGCAATAGTACTGCAGTGGATTGCCATTTCCTTCTCCAGGGGATCTTCCCGACCCAGGGATCGAACCTGGGTCTCCTGCATTGTAGACAGACGCTTTACCATCTGAACCATCAGGGAAGTCCTTAGATATAGTAGTTTCAAAATCTAATGAATCTTTCTTCTACCATTGTAATTGTAATAGTTTGTCTTGATTCATTTGGATCTTTTCAGATTAATGACCTCTGAGTTCTTAAAGAAGCCTAGTTCTCTAAGGAGGATTCCATCGACAGCTCCAGCTTCTCACTATTTGGGGACTTTGAGAGTCTTGGACCAAAAGCCCTCACAGACACAGAACACAGAACCTGACAGAGCAGATAATCTAAGGGCAACTGTTTATCAGGTAAAAAGGGATTTTTTTTTTTATTAGAATTAATCACTTAAGATTCTTTTATCAGGGAGTAAAATGAACCTGTCAGAAATGATGATTTATTAACTCATTTCCTTTATAATACCTGAGCAATCCAAATCTCCTCCCCAGTTTGCTTGTGTGTGTGCGTGTGAGTCGTTCAGTTGTGTTCAACTCTTTGTGACCCCCATGAACTGTAGCCCGCCAAGCTTCTCTGTGCATGGAATTCTCCAGGCAAGAATACTAGGGTGGGTTGCCATTCCCTTCTCCAGGGGATCTTCCCAACCCAGGAACTGAACCCAGATCTCCCTTATTGCACGCAGATTCTTTACCATCTGAGCCACCAGGGCTACTTTAAACTTTGCTTAACTGATCATAATTGTAAAGAAAGAGAATTTGCCATAGCAATTGATAAAAATATAACAAAAGCAAAATATGGTTATGATATATCTATGTTTTTATAATTTTTCAACTTAAAGTTTATATTGTTATGAACTAAAGTGTTTTAATATTTTTTTTCTTTCCTGA
>SJYQ01002256.1:416828-450813 GCA_006410935.1 Redunca redunca
GTAAAATAGTCTCGAATGCTTAATATTTTTAAATCACCTGTTTTTTAAATGGTAAAATAAATTGTATATAAAAGAAATGATTTCTGATTTTATTTCTCTAGTCCTTTATACATTTTTAGTTGATATAACTGGTTTACATGAAAACATAGATACACAAATTTTCTTATATATGTGCAATAGTTTTGGCACTATTGGTTATGAATATTTTTTTCTTGTGACCATGTACCTATTTCATTCTTAAAAACTGACTTCAGTATTACAACTTAGCCAAGAATATAAAGGGTCTTCAGACATTAACCTTCAGTTGTCTTCTTTTCTTGATTCACAGACCTAACATTCTAGGTTCCTATGCAATATTGCTCTTTAGAGCATCGGACCTTGCTTCTATCACCAGACATATCTACAGCTGGGTATTGTTTTTGCTTTGGCTCCATCCCTTCATTCTTTCTGGAGTTATTTCTCCACTGATCTCCAGTAGCATATCGGGCACCTACCAACCTGGGGAGTTCCTCTTTCAGTATCCTATCATTTTGCCTTTTCATACTGTTCATGGGGTTCTCAAGGCAAGAATACTGAAGTGGTTTGCCATTCCCTTCTCCAGTGGACCACATTCTGTCAGACCTCTCCACCATGACCCGCCTGTCTTGGGTGGCCCCATATGGCATGGCTTAGTTTCACTGAGTTAGACAAGGCTGTGGTCCTAGTGTGATTAGATTGACTAGTTTTCTGTGATTATGGTCTCAGTGTGTCTGCCCTCTGATGCCTTCTCGCAACACCTACTGTCTTCCTTGGGTTTCTCTTACCTTGGATGTGGGGTATCTCTTCACATCTGCTCCAACAAAGCGCAGCCACTGCTCCTTACCTTGGAAGAGGGGTATCTCCTCACAGCCTCCCCTCCTGACCTTGGACGTGGGGTAGCTCCTCTCGGCCTCCACCTCTGACCTTGAGCGAGGGGTAGCTCCTCTCGGCCACACTTCTGCACAGTCTGTCACAGCCAGCGCGCTTCTGCCATGGGTCCGTCGCAGCCAAAGCGCTGAACATTTCATGCAAAGATGGGCTCGATAAAGGACAGAAATGGTACGGACCTAACAGAAGCAGAAGATATTAAGAAGAGGTGGCAAGAATACATGAAAGAACTGTACAAAAAAGATCTTCATGACCCAGATAATCACGATGGTTTGATCACTCACCCAGAGCCAGACATCCTGGAATGGGAAGTCAAGTGGGCCTTAGAAAACATCATTACGAACAAAGCTAGTGGAAGTGATAGAATTCCAGTTGAGCTATTTCAAATCCTGGAAGATGATGCTGTGAAAGTGCTACAGTCAATATGCCAGCAAATTTGGAAAACTCAGCAGTGGCCACAGGACTGGAAAAGTTCAGTTTTCATTCCAATCCCAAAGAAAGGCAATGCCAAAGAATGCTCAAACTACCGCACAATTGTACTCATCTCACACGCTAGTAAAGTAATGCTCAAAATTCTCCAAGCCAGGCTTCAGCAATACATGAACCGTGAACTTCCTGATGTTCAAGCTTGTTTTAGAAAAGGCAGAGGAACCAGAAATCAAATTGTCAACATCTGCTGGATCATGGAAAAAGCAAGAGAGTTCCAGAGACACATCTATTTCTGCTTTATTGACTAGGCCAAAGCCTTTGTCTGTGTGGATCACAATAAACTGTAGAAAATTCTGAAAGACATGGGAATACCAGACCACCTGACCTGCCTCTTGAGAAACCTATATGCAGGTCAGGAAGCAACAGTTAGAACTCGACATGGGACAACAGACTGGTTCCAAATAGGAAAAGGAGTACACCAAGGCTGTATATTGTCACCCTGCTTATTTAACTTACATGCAGAGTACATCATGAGAAACACTGAGCTGGAAGAAACACAAGCTGGAATCAAGATTGCCAGGAGAAATATCAATAATCTCAGATATGCAGATGACACCACCCTTACGGCAGAAAGTGAAGAGGAACTAAAAAAAGCCTCTTGATGAAAGTGAAAGAGGAGAGTGAAGAAGTTGGCTTAAAGCTCAAAATTCAGAAAACGAAGATCGTGGCATCTGGTCCCATTACTTCATGGGAAGTAGATGGGAAAACAGTGGAAACAGTATCAGATTTTAAATTTTTGGGCTCCAAAATCACTACAGATGGTGATTGCAGCCATGAAATTAAAAGACGCTTACTCCTTGGAAGGAAAGTTATGACCAACCTAGATAGTATATTCAATAGATTCAATATTATCAATAGATAATATACTAGATAGTATATTCAAAAGCAGAGACATTACTTTGCTGACTAATGTCCGTCTAGTGAAGGCTATGGTTTTTCCAGTGGTCATGTATGGATGTGAGAGTTGGACTGTGAAGAAGGCTGAGCGCCAAAGAGCTGATGCTTTTGAACTGTGGTGTTGGAGAAGACTCTTGAGAGTCCGTTGGACTGCAAAGAGATCCAACCAGTCCATCCTAAAGGAGATCAATCCTGGGTGTTCATTGGAAGGACTGATGCTGAAGCTGAAACTCTAATACTTTGGCCACCTCATGTGAAGAGTTGACTCATTGGAAAAGACGCTGATGCTGGAAGGGATTGGGAGCAGGAGGAGAAGGGGGCGACAGAGGATGAGATGGCTGGATGGCATCACTGACTCAATGGACGTGATTCTGAGTGAACTCAGGGAGTTGGTGATGGACATGGAGGCCTGGCGTGCTGTGATTCATGGGGTCGCAAAGAGTCGGACACGACTGAGCAACTGAACTGAACTGAACTGTCCTCTTTTCTATCTTGAATTTTTTTGTGTCTTTAAGACTAACCTCTACCTGAGTGATTGCCCCTGTCCTTCCCATTGAATGGAGCTGGGCTCTCATTTCAATCTCACTTGTACTTTACTTTCTGCCTCTAACTCCTGCCCCATAGCCTACAACTTGTTCATTTGTTTCTCATCTACCAAAGTAAAACCACTGAAGAAAGCAGAACAAAACAAAACAAACTCTTCACTGTGTTTTTTAATACTACCATGAATAGAAATAATGCTGAGTGGAGCAGCCCTGCAGGTGGGGTGCCTGGACTCTGGACCGTTTGAGCTTGATCTGCCGCAGTCAGTGCCAGACGCCTCACTTGGTCTTCACAGCTCAGTGAGGGTGGCCATACTTCTAAATTATGTTGTCTCTGTAATAAGAGTGTATAGCATTTAATCCTAAGGAATATTATAAGGCAAACAGAATATTATGGGATTAGACTGGAATAAGTAAAGTAATAACATTTTCCAGTCTGGCCCATGTTTTCAACATTTGGGACATGTTTATGCAGTAAGAATTGTATGCTCTGATGTCAGTCAAAACTCAGAGTTAAAGCCAAGACCTGTTTCTTACTGTGTGACTTGGCCAATTTATCTTACTTTGACTGTAATTTTAAACTGAAATAGGTTAATTGGCACTGCAAAGTGCTCATAATGAAACATTGCATTAAAAGAAAAATATCAGGGAAGTTACAGGCCAGAGAGGTAAAATTAGTTATTAAAAAAATTTTTTTTAATTACCTCTCTGGCCTGTAACTTCCCTGATATTTTTCTTTTAATGCAATATTTCATTATGAGCACTTTGCAGTACCAATTAACCTATTTCCGTTTACTCTGAAAACATTTGTTCAGTACACTTCCCATAAAAGGTTCCTTCCCATGCATGGTAGTACATGAATATCTGAGAAGTGCTTAGAAAAGGATATTTTAAAATATAGTGAATAATTCAAATAACATTTTTTACAAATTAATTTTTCTAAATCATTTAAAACAGATTGCTTTGAAACCTAACTTGATGAACATTAAGGAAAAGACACATACTTATATGTATATCTATATCTATCTATATTTATAATATTCATACACATATGGCTATTATTTTTCCAAAATAGAAAAGAGCTGCTAAGAGAGAAGAAGCCTTAGCATCATTTGAGGCCTGGAAAGCCATGAAAGAAAAGGAAGCAAAGAAGATAGCTGCAAAAAAAAGGCTTGAGGAAAAAAACAAGAAGAAAACTGAAGAAGAAAATGCTATGAGAAAAGGAGAAGCACTGCAAGTAGGCAATAGCTTTAATGTCTTTCTTAATTTTAAATATTTGAAAATTAGTGATTATCTGTACTTTTACTATTTTATTATATTCACATTCAATAAGAAGGTAATTCTTAACTTCTTCAGGCTTTTGAAAAATGGAAAGCAAAAAAGATGGAATACCTTAAGGAGAAAAATAAAAAAGAGAAAGAATATGAAAGAGCGCAGAAACAGAAAGAGGAGGAAACTGTTGCTGAGAAAAGAAAAGATAACTTAACTGCTGTTGAAAAATGGTAATCTAAAATAGCAAGTGTTTTGATAGATCTGAAATTAGTAACACTTTAGGTTTTTCTAAAATTCATTTACTTGAATGTTATTAATGTACTCAATCTTATTGCATACACATTAGGGAATCTTTATTCTATATTCTCCTTTAACTTGCCAATGTTTTATACTACCCTACATAGGAATGAAAAAAAGGAAGTTTTTTTCAAGGAAAAGGAAAAAGTAAAAATACATGAGAAGAGAAAAGAAGAACTGAAAAGAGCTGAGAAAAAAGAAAAAGATAAACAAGCTCTTGAGGAATATGAAAAATGGCTGGTAGGTGTTCTTTGTTAATACAGTTGTGTATCTTAAGTGTACTTTTTGTGACTTTTCTGTCCCTAATTCCAGTTCTGTTTGTCTCATGCCTACTGACTCTTTCTGCCTGGAAGTTGCCTTGTTGAATTCATCCTCTCCTTCTACATATATCATAATTTCTTCGATCTACTCATTTCTATTAATGATTGTGTCTGTGCTCAGTGATGTCTGACTCTTTGTGACTCAGTGGACTGTAGCCCACCAGGCTCTTCTGTCCATGGGGTTTTCCTGGCAAGAATTCTGGAGTGGGTTGCCATTTCCTTCTTTCTGGGAAAGAAGGGATCTTTCTGGCCCAGGGATAAAACCCTGGTCTTCCACATCACAAGCAGATTACCGTCTGAGCCATCTGGCAATCATTAATGATTCTACTATTCCTTAAACCACTCAAGCTTAAAACTTTAGTGATAATATTGTTGCCCATTTATCCTTTGCAATAATTCTCATATCTAAAATCATAAAAAGCTGACAAGTGTATTACTGAAGATATACCAGATTAGTTTATGTAGAACTTGGTCCCAACACACAGTAAAATAGTATTTAATGAGAAAGTTATTTCACTTTTTATTTCCTTTTGATCTTCCTGATGACCTCAAGGAGACGGTCTTACTTAAGTGGTTTTTTAATGAAAGAAAGCAAGTGTGAAGATTGGGAGAATTGATAATAAATGACTTTATATTTTTTTGTTTCTTTCAATATACTTATGTTTATACTTTCTTTTCATTGAGGGTAAGCAAAATATCATTTTCTATTTTAAAAGATCAATATAAATATGCATTTTATTAATTGATTTTGAATAAGTAAATACATTTCAGATGAATAAGTATCTTGTATGCTAAGTTGCTTTTGACATGTCTGACTCTTTGCAACCGCATCAACTGTAGCCTATCAGGCTCCTCTGTCCATGGGATCCTCCAGGCAAGGTTGCTGGAATGGGTTACCATGCCCTTCTCCACGGGATCTTCCTGACTCAGGGATCAAACCCATGTTGCTTTTGTCTCCTGCATTGTCAGGCAGGTTCTTTACCACAAGTGCCACCCTGGGAAGCCTGATTGAATACTTTAGTCAAAAAGTACAAAATTTCTCCACAGGGATTAGGGCCCAATAGGGTTTCTGATTTAAAAATTCATGTATTTTGACATGAATTTTTGAATTCATGTCTATCAGCAAGTTAAAAGTATGTCATTCAGACATTTTTTTTTGCATTTTTGCATACTTTTGAATTTTTTGCATTTTTGTATTCTCTGGTTAGGAATGAGGTTGAGCATTTTTCATTTGTATAAGGATTAATTGTATTTATTTTTCCTATAAAGAGTCCATTTTACACTGAACATAAACTGAACATTTTTTCATTGGTCTTTTTCTTATTGATTTCTAGAAGCTTTTATATGTACTAGGGAAATTAGCCTATCATTTCTGATATGAGTTACAAAATTTTTTTCCCCATTGTATTGTATTGTCAACATTGCTCATAATTATTTAATGAAGAATTTAATTTTATTTTCAGGTATCAAATCTATTAGTCTTTTCTATGGCTTCTCAATTTTAGGAATAGTTGAAAGGACCTTCTCCAAAATCTGAAGTCAAAGCTCCCATTTTTCTTCTAATAACATTATGGTTTTAATATCTTAAGATTTTAACATTTGTTCTACTTAGAACTTGTCCTGGTGTATGATGGAAAATATGATTCCATCTTTATTTTTTCCAAATGCATCTTTCATTAAACAACACATCTTTTCCCCACTGATTTGAGATACTGATTTGAGATACATTAGATCATTCCCATATTTTTGGGTCTGTTTCTTGACTTTCTGTTTCATTGGTCAGTCTCACTAGAAATATTCCAGTGCTATACTCTTTCCCCTTATCAGGACTTTATATATTTTCATATGTTTGTGTTAATCTCCCTTCATAACTTCATTCAAAGTATTTCTGAATATTCTAGGTTTCTTCACATAAAGTTTAGAATCAGTAACTCTAGTTATGAATTGAAGTTATGAAATTGATGAAGCACACAGGACCCAAAGCAGGCTATTTAAAGGTAGGATAAAAGATGAAATACCTAGGAATAAACTTAGGAAATGCACAAGACCAGTATGAAGAAAACTTTAGAATACTCCTGAAGTACACAAATGAATATTTGAGAAAATAGAACAGAACTACTCTCAGAAAGAAACGATATTATAATGATATTATAAAGATGTCAATTTTTCCCTGAAGTAATTTGCAAATTTAATATAATCCTAATAAAAATACCAACAGAATTTATTCTCGTGTATGTGTTGACTAGTACTGCTATAATGCTAAATCTATGCAGAGAAATAGTAATAAATAAGGCAATCAAAATTGGTTCAGTAGTTTCAATGAGAATAGTAATGTTCTCTGATGACTTTCTTAGACTGAACTTTTAATGCTTTATTATTTAAGCTTTGTACTAAGAAAAATTAAAAATTTTCTTATATTAAGGAGATGCATGCTAATTCTACCAGTGTCTCTTAGAGTAGTGCATATGTGCTCAATTCGTTCAGTCATGCTGGATTCTTTGGACTGGTAGCCTACCAGGCTCCTCTGTCTGTGGGATTCTTCAATCAAGAATACTAGAGTGGGTTGCCATGTCCTCCTCCAGGGGATCTTCCCGACCCAAGGATCGAATTCATGTCTCTTACTTCTACTGCATTATCAGGCTGGTTCTTTACCACTAGCACCACCTGGGAAGCCCTTTAGAGTACTGATTGAATATAAATGTCTCACTTTTCAGTTTTATTTTCACATTGTCTCAAAACTTGGATAGAATTTGCCAAATGACTAAGTCATACATGACTAATGTAAAATACTAAATTAGGTACATTATGTTTTATTATAATGTTTAGTCACTTTCTCATTCTAATCAATCCTGTGGAGAACAAAAACTAATCAGAGATATAAGACAAAATAACTTGTTCTGATGTACAGTATATCCCTATAATATAGTGCTACCTAAAATAAAGTCCATGTACAACATGTTATGGATCTATTTCCCATCTTACCAATTTCTTATTGAAATTTGCTTGCAGAGAGAATGGGAAATTACTCCTATAGAGAAGAGCTAATTACTTCAATTTTCATATAAAGTAACATATCACCAACGTAGATAGCATATTAAAAAGCAGTGACATTACTTTGCCAACAAAGGTCCGTCTAGTCAAGGCTATGGTTTTTCCAGTGGTCATGTATGGATGTGAAAGTTGGACTGTGAAGAAAGCTGAGCACTGAAGAATTGGTACTTTTGAACTGTGGTGTTGGAGAAGACTCTTGAGAGTCCCTTGGACTGCTAGGAGATCCAACTAGTCCATTCTAAAGGAGATCAGTCCTGGGTGTTCATTGGAAGGACTGATGCTGAAGCTGAAACTCCAATACTTTGGCCACCTCATGCGAAGAGTTGACTCATTGGAAAAGACTCTGATGCTGGGAGAGATTGGGGGCAGGAGGAGAAGGGGACGACAGATGATGAAATGGCCGGATGGCATCACCAACTTGATGGACATGAGTTTGGGTGAATTCCGGGAGTTGGTGATGGACAGGGAGGCCTGGTGTGCTGCAGTTCATGGGGTCACAAAGAGTCAGACACGACTGAGCAATTGGAAGTGAGCATTTGATGGGTCACTGTTTTAGGTGAAAATTGAAGTCGAAGATCAAGTAAGTTGCTTCATGCTGTTTCCCATATTAATTCACGTGCTTGGTGTGTCCTTAGTTGCTCAGTCATGTCCAACTCTTTGTGACCCCATGGACTGCAGCCAGCCAGGCTCCTCTGTTCATGGAGATTCTCCTGGCAAGGATACTGGAATAGGTTGCCATGCCCTCCTGCAGGGGATCTTC
This sequence comes from Redunca redunca, assembly GCA_006410935.1. Lineage (NCBI taxonomy): Eukaryota > Metazoa > Chordata > Mammalia > Artiodactyla > Bovidae > Redunca > Redunca redunca. The sequence continues at coordinate 425,363 of SJYQ01002256.1, forward strand.
CCAACCCAGGTATCAAACCCAATTCTCCCACATTGCAGATTCTTTACCAGCTGAGCAACCAGGGAATTCCATATTAATTCATCAGTTCAGTCCAGGTCAGTCGCTCAGTCGTGTCTGACTCTTTGTGACCCCATGAACTGCAGCATGCCAGGCCTCTCTGTCCGTCACCAACTCCCGGAGTTCACTAAAACTCACATCCATCAAGTCGATGATACCATCCAGCCATCTCATCCTCTGTCATCCCCTTCTCCTCCTGCCCCCAACTTTGGTAAACTCAAAGTTGCTTCAAGTTCCTCTTTCTCCCCATGTTAAATGGAATGGATAAAGAGGTTGGTTTAGTCAGTTTCTAAGAACACAGCATGGTCACTGCTTTTCCCTCACCTAGCTAAGTGAGCCTCCCACTCTCTAAAGTATTAAGATGATTGACAGTGGTCCAATTACAGCTTTTATTTTCTCAATTAATATTCTGAAAGGAGATTCTTTACTAGGAGTAGCAAGGATACAAACATTCTCATGAGGAAGAGCAAAATGTTAAGACAAAAATAAGTCTCACTTCACTTCTTTTATTGTGTACATGCTAACGGACCCTTGTATTAACATATTCTTGTGACATTTTCAATTCCTTTTACGCACTGATGAAAGAAGCATCAGTTCAGTTCAGTCACTCAGTCGTGTCCGACTTTTTGCGACCCCATGAATCACAGCACACCAGGCCTACCTGTTCATCACCAACTCCCGGAATTCACCCAAACTCATGTCCATCGACTCAGTGATGCCATCCAGCCATCTCATCCTCTGTCATCCCCTTCTCCTCCTGCCCCCAATCCCTCCCAGCATCAGAGTCTTTTCCAGTGTGTCAACTCTTTGCATGAGGTAGCCAAAGTATTGGAGTTTCAGCTTCAGCATCAGTCCTTCCAATGAACACCCAGGACTGATCTCCTTTAGGATAGACTGGTTGGATCTCCTTGCAGGCCAAGGGACTCTCAAGAGTCTTCTCCAACACCACAGTTCAAAAGCATCAATTCTTCAGTGCTCAGCTTTCTTCACAGTCCAACTCTCACATCTATACATGACCACAGGAAAAACCATAGCCTTGACTAGATGGACCTTAGTCAGCAAAGTAATGTCTCTGCTTTTTAATATGCTATCTAGCTTGGGTCTAACTTTCCTTCCAAGGAGTAAGAGTCTTTTACTTTCATGGCTGCAAAGAAGCATAGACAACTAATAATATACCAAACTTCCACTCCTCCCAAGCCATTCAGCAGAGATTGTCAAAGGGTTCCCTGTACCACTGCTCTTTGGAATACAAGGAAACCACTTTATAGTTTTAGCATAGACTTAAAGAAACAGACAGTCAAGGCTGCAGGATGAAAATACCAAATGCTATTAACATTTCAGCTATTTGTATATCACTGTTTGGATTTTATATTAATTCTCAGATATACAGTCATTTCTTGGAAGAGAGTATAGCAGGGAAACCAAATGGTTCTAAAATTCACCTGATATAATAAAAATGTGAGACTAGAAGATAAATGTTCAGAATAATGTGAAACAGGATTATACCAATCACACAATGAAATATGAACTTACCATTTCACTCACCTATGAATCCACATTCTTCTACCTTCCTGGATTACTCCCATCAAGTCTCAGTATATATAATCTTAAATAAAAATAAACTTTTTTAATTCTTCATTTCTCTCCAGCTACAATTCCATATTTCACTACTCTATTTTATAACTAAACTTCTGGAAAGTTTGTTTATACTTCCTTAGTTCTTCATATTCTCTCCATCCTTAATAAACTCCAATCTTAACCCTTTCCCAGAACTCCATTTTGAGAGTTATGATTTTGCCAGACCATTTAACCTATAGGATGTATTCTTTTCTGCCCCATATCCTAGACCTCTGGGCATTCTGCATACTTGATTTCTCCTTCCACTTATAGCTGTCTCCTCTGTTGCCCTTGTCCCCTGTTTACCTCTGAACTCTCTGTCTTCTTTCTCCAAATCACCTGTTGACAGCTTTTTTTTTTTTTAACTTCTGTTCTAAATGTTACAGTGACCTGCCACAGTAGATAGAAGATCTTACACATTCACTGTGTCATTCTCATCAGGGACCCTCTCGCATCCCTGCCAGGCTGTGTTCACACTGGCACTCTATTTACCCATCTTCTTGTGTGAGAGTCTCATGCAGATGCCTCTCCTCAGTGCACATCACCAGTGCCTCCTCTTACCCATCACATCTCACTGAAAGTGGATGCTTGAATCCACTTTTCTTTGAAAGTAAGAACTTCCTTTTATTTTTTTTATCAATCACAACAGCTTACTTACATGTTTCATAAAATTTCACACAATTTGGAATTATCTGTTGTTTACATACTTGTTTATTAACCATCTATTTTGAAAATTCCCTAAGGGACAGGGACAGTAATTTATGTGTTTCAATTTTATAATCACTTCATGTGTGGCTTCTTGTATACTACTTGACCATGGTATAAAGTCTTGGTGCTTAACAGAATGAAAGAGCATACTGTAGCCAAGAAATTAAAATATGGTTGCTCCTTGAAAGAAAAGCTATGACAAACCGAGAGAGCATATTAAAAAGCAGAAACATCATTTTTCCAACAAAGATCTGTAGAGTCAAAGCTATGTTTTTTCCAAATGTTACATATACAAATGTGAGAGTTGGACCATAAAGAAGACTGAGCAGTGAAGAATTTATGCTTTTGAACTGTGGTTTTGGCAGACATGCTAGAGAGTCCCTTACTCTGTCAGGAGATGCAACCAGTCAATCCTAAAGGAAATCAATCCTGAAATTTCTTTAGAAGGACTGATGCTGAAGCTGAAGCTCCAGTACTTTGGCCAACTGATGTGAAGAGCTGACTCATTGGAAAAGGCCCTGATGCTGGAAAGATTGAAGGAGGGAGGAGAAGGGGATGACAAGAGGATGAAATGGTTGGATGGTATCACTGACTCAATGGACATGAGGTCATGCAAACTCTGGGAGCTGGCGAAGGACAGGGAAGCCTGGTGTTCTGCAGTCCATGGGATCCAACAAGGAGAATAATAGACCATGGACTCCTCAGAACCTGTTACCTGTAAGGATGTACTATATAATAAAGTAACACAAATCAATGGATGTGAGGCAGTAACAATTGGGATTATTCTTGATATTTGGACATAAAGTCACTTCAAACAATTCTTTATTGTAATACATACTTCAAAAGACTTAAGCATTAAGCTGGCTTCCTCAGTGGCTCAGCAGTAAAGAATCTGCCTACAGTTCAGAGAATGCGAGTTCAATCTCTGGGTCGGGAAGATCCCTTGGAGAAGGAAATAGCAAAACACTCCTTTATTCTTGCTTGAGAAACCCCATGGACATGTAGCATGGCAGGCTACAGTCCATGAGGTTTGCAAGGAGTTGGACATGACTTACTGACTAAACAACAACAGTGAAATTCCAAACAATAGAATACATAACAATGCAAAATAAAAAGTAAGTATAGGTCAGGGGCAGCGGCTGTGCTTTGCTGGAGCAACCGTGAAGAGATACCCCATGTAAAAGGTAAGAGAAACACAAGTAAGATGGTAGGTGCTGAGAGAGGGCATCAGAGGGCAGACCAACTGAAACCACAGTCACAGACAGCTAGCCAATCTGATCACACCAACCACAGCTTGTCTAACTCAGTGAAACAGCCATGCCGTGTGGGGCCACCCAAGATGGATGGGTCATGGTGGAGAGGTCTGACGGAATGTGGTCCACTGGAGAAGGGAATGGCAAGCCACTTCACTATTCTTGCCTTGAGAACCCCATGAACAGTATGAAAAGGCAAAAAGAAAGGACACTGAAAGATGAACTCCCCATGTCAGTAGGTGCCCAATATGCTACTGGAGCTCAGTGAAATATCTCAGAAAGAATGAAGGGATGGAGCCAATGTAAAAACAACACCCAGTTGTGGGTGTGACTGGTGATAGAAGCAAGGTCCAGTGCTGTAAAGAGCAATACTGCATAGGAAACTGGAATGTTAGGTCCATGATTCAAGGCAAATTGGAAGTGGTCAAACAGGAGATGGCAAGAGTGAATGTCGACATTCTGGGAATCAGCAAACTAAAATGGACTGGAATGGGTGAATTTAACTCAGATGACCATTATATCTACTACTGTGGGCAAGAATCCCTGAAAATAAACAGAGTAGCCATCATAGAGTCTGAAATGCAGTTCTTGGATGCAGTCTCAAAAATGACAGAATGATCTCTGTTCATTTCCAAGGCAAACCGTTCAGTATCATGGTAATCCAAGTCTATGCCCCGACCAGTAACATTGAAGAAGCTGAAGTTGAACGGTTCTATGAAGACCTACAAGACCTTTTAGAACTAACACCCAAAAAAGATGTCCTTTTCGCTATAAGGGGACTGGAATGCAAAAGTAGGAAGTCAAGAAACACCTGTAGTAGTAGGCAAATTTGGCCTTGGATTACAGAATGCAGCATGGCAAAAGCTAATAGAGTTTTTGCCAAAACAACAGACTGGTCACAGCAAACACCCTCTTCCAACAACACAAGAGGAGACTACACATGGAAATCACCAGATGATCAACACCAAAATCAGATTGATTATATTCTTTGCAGGCAAAGATGGAGACGCTCTATACAGTCAGCAAAAAAAAAAAAAAAAAAGGCTATGGTCAGGAGCTGACTATGGGTCAGATCATGAACTCCAAATTCAGACTTAAATTGAAGAAACTGGGGAAAACCATTAGACCATTAAGATATGACCTAAATCAAATCCCTTATGGTTATACAGTGGAAATAAGAAATAGATTTAATGTAATATATCTGATAGACAGTGCCTGATGAGCTATGGATGGAGGTTCATGACATTGTACAGGAGATAAAGATCAAGACTATCCCCAAGAAAAAGAAATACAAAAAGCAAAATGGCTGTCTGAGGAGGCCTTACAAATAGCTGTGAAAAGAAGAGAAGCAAAAAGCAAAGGAGAAAAGGAAAGATATAAGCATCTGAATACAGAGTTTCAAAGAATAACAAGGAGAGATAAGAAAGCCTTCCCCAGCGATCAGTGCAAAGAAATAGAGGAAAACAATAGAATGGGAAAGACTAGAGATCTCTTCAAGAAAATTAGAAATACCAAGGGAACATTTCATGCAAAGATGGGCTCGAAAAAGGACAGAAATGGTATGGACCTAACTGAAGCAGAAGATATTAAGAAGAGGTGGCAAGAATACACAGAAGAACTGTACAAAAAAGATCTTCACAACCCAGATAATCACGATGGTGTGATCACTCACCTAGAGCCAGTCATCCTGGAATGTGAAGTCAAGTGGACTTTAGGAAGTATCACTACGAACAAAGCTAGTTGAGGTGATGGAATTCCAGTTGAGCTATTCCAGCCCCGGTTGGATCCAGGGTATCCAAAGCGTGGGTGAAGTTGGCGACTGAGATTTATTTACTTATTTAGAGATATAGAGAGAGATAAGGAAAGAATGTTGCAGTTAAGAAAACAGGAGAGAAAGAGGCTGATATTCCTTGGTTTACACAGAAAGCCAATAAAGTCCCAAGACGAGGGACTTACACTGTTCACATAGGCCACAGGCGCCCACTTGAATAGAGGAGGGTACCCCACCTTGGGCTCCCTCTCTCATGGGTCTTAGAAGCCCGGGCAGAGAAGTGAACACAGTGAGCCCCTGTGCTGCAGGGGATCAGCCTGAAAAAGAGGGTAAGAGAGAGAGAGAGAAAGAGAAAATTGATATGGAGGAGCCAAGCAATGATGAGGCAAGGCCCAAAACTTTTTTCCCAGGGAGCTTATATACCTTAAGCTGTACATAGAGAATAATGGAAAATACAAAGTCATGCAGGGTCAGCAGCTCTGACCCTTATCAAGACCAGGCTGTCTCTCTGCCTACCTCTCTGTATACACAGGTCTTAGGTGATTTACATCATCTGGCCAGGAGGCCTATTAGCATTTTATGACCCTTTTCTGATAAGGGTCCATCAACCAGAAAACTTATTTGCCCTAAAAGTGTTATTCTTTCCATAGTCTGGTGCCACTCTCAGAAAGCACTAAATAAAGTTACATTCTTACATAGCAAGGATACAACAATTTATAACAAAGAAAGAGTACAGTGATTTATAACAAAGAGAAAATTCATTAACTCAAAAGTCTAGTATTGCTAACATAAAAACTACTATATTCCTATTTCTGCATTTCAATTACATTGATTAATATCCTCCCAGGTGCCTAAAAGATAAAGGATATGGAGGCCTGGCGGCAATCATTAACTCAACAATGAAACCCTTCACCAATATAATTCTTAGCTCTTTAAAAGGCTCTATATCTTTAAGATGTTTTAAGCTTCCCATGCCTTTCTCAGTTGGGAGGCTGTAAACAATCACATGCATAGTTGTAAAAGTCCAGGGAAAACTGTCAGGCAAGTTAGAGAGCCATCAGAGGGGTTTGAGCTAAGAAACTCCTTTTATATGCAGGAGACTATTAACTGGAGCTCTAAGTTAACTTTTTCCAGAGAAAGGTGGTAGGGGATAGCCCCCTGCTAATGTCAGAGGAGTTGGTGAAAGTCATAAAATAGTAAGACAGACAGATACTGGTTTGGGGGTAGATGCTCAAGAAGGTCCAGGGGGGTCCCTCAAGGCCTGATCTCGCCTTTGCCCGACAGGTCTCTTCCTCATGACCTTTGCCCTGGGTGGGATCACCCATGCTGGCTCCCAGCAAGCTATTTCAGATCTTAAAAAATAATGCTGTGAAAGTGCTGCACTCAATATGTCAGCAAATTTGGAAAACTCAGCAGTGGCCACAGGACTGGAAAAAGATCAGTTTCCATTGCAACCCCAAAGAAAGGCAATGCCAAAGAATGCTTAAACTACTGCACAATTGCACTCATCTCACATGCTAGTAAAATAACGCTCAAAATTCTCCAAGGCAGACTTCAGCAATATGTGAGTCATGAAATTCCATATGTTCAAGCCGGTTTCAGAAAAGGCAGAGGAATCAGAAATCGAATTGCCAACATTTGCTGGATCATCAAAAAAACAAGAGAGTTCCAGAGGAACATCTATTTCTGCTTTATTGACTATGCCAAACCCTTTGACTGTGTGGAGACAATATACTATGGAAAATTTTGAAACAGATGGGAATACCAGCCCACCTGACCTGCCTCTTGAGAAACCTGTATGCAGGTCAGGAAGCAACAGTTAGAACTGGACATGGAACAACAGACTGGTTCCAAATAGGAAAAGGAGTACATCAAGGCAATATATTGTCACCCTGCTTATTTAACTTCTGTGCAGAGTTCATCATGGGAAACGCTTGCCTGGAGGAAGCACAACTGGAATCAAGATTGCCGGGAGAAATATCAAGAACCTCAGATATGCAGGTGACACCACCCTTATAGCAGAAAGTGAAGAGGAACTAAAAAGCCTCTTGATGAAAGTGAAAGAGTTGGCTTAAAACTTAACATTCAGAAAACGAAGATCATGGCATCCGGTCCCCTCACTTCATGGCATAGAGATGGGGAAACAGTGGAAACAATGTCTGACTTTATTTTGGGGGGCTCCAAAATCACTGCAGATGGTGACTGCAGCCGTGAAATTAAAAGACGCTTACTCCTTGGAAGGAAAGTTATGACCAACCTAGACAGCATATTAAAAAGCAGAGACATTACTTTGTCCACAAAGGTCCATCTAGTCATGGCTATGGTTTTTCCAGTAGTCATGTATGGTTGTAAGAGTTGGACTATAAAGAAAACTGAACACTGAAAATTTGGTGCTTTTGAACTGTGTTGTTGGAGAAGACTCTTTGAGAGTCCCTTGGACTGCAAGGAGATCCAACCAGTCCATCCTAAAAGAAATTAGTCCTGGGTGTTCATTGAAAGGACTGATGTTGAAGCTAAAACTCCACTGTTTTTGCCACCTGATGCACAGAGCTGACTCTTTTCAAAAGACCCTGATGTTGGGAAAGATTGAAGGCAGGAGGAGAAGGGGATGCCAGAGGAGGAGATGGTTAGATGGCAATACCAACTCAATGGACATCAGTTTGGGTGGGCTCCTGGTGTTAGGATGGACAGAGAGGCCTGGCGTGCTGTGGTTCATGGGGTTGCAAAGAGTTGGACACGAATGAGCAACTGAATTGACTGAACTGATTGATAGGTTGTTGGACGATAATTTACTACAACTTTGGAAAATAAATCATCATCCAGCAAAGTCATACATATTCATACCCTACAAACTGGCAGTTTCATTCCTAGGCATGTATATGGAGATTCTTGACTTATAAGCAAAAGGAATCAGACATTTACAGCAGCATTGTCTTTGTGTGGGAAGAAAACATTAGAACATCATGTCCTCAAGACCAAAATAGGTGTGTTGTAAATTGTGATATGTTGATGTACTAGGATTCTGTGCCTCACTGAATTAGAACTATGACTCTATTTAGATGTATCTTAGAGATATAATGATAAGACAGTTGCCAAAGAATATATAGCATGGTGCCATTTAGCATTGATTTAAAATTGATGCTTTCAAATTGTATTGCTGGAGAAGACTCTTCCTGTTTGCATAAATTTTAAAAATCTGCCAAAAACTTGTTATTTGGGATGAATGCATGCATGACAAAGGTATTAAGAGATGTGCTGCAACTATAAGCACTACATTCAGAGTCACGGTTAGGTCTGGGGGGTAGAGAAAAAACAAGTGCAGTGAGAGAATGGATGCAAGGGCTGCACAAGTATTGATCATGTTTTATTTCAAAAGGCAGGTAGTGAGTATACAGGTTTTAACTGTATTACTCTTTAAACAGTTTAGTTATCTATGGTTGAAATATTTTTTTTTCAATTAAGGACTAAAAATAATGTAGATAAAATGCTACAAGGATAATATGAATTACATGAAATATGCAAATTTCTAAAAATTGTAAACACTGATACCCATACAATTAAGTGAGCAAATAATTATGCAAAAAATTCACAAGAAGACTAAACAAATGAAAATATGCTCAAGCTCAATAATAAGCAAAGAAATATGAGCCTCAGTATTCAAATATCTGTAAACACTGAAGTATCTTCTGCTGCCATCACATACTCAACCTTTGCATCTAGTAATTTATTTCTGAGACCCTGTTCTCCAGAAGTCATCACTAACTTCTGACAATTATTCTCTTTGAATTATGGAATTACAGGTCTTTTTCTTCATATTTTACATAATTCTTTAAAAATATTATCACTTTTAATATTTTAAAAAATTAAGTGGTGTGCTAATGCCTGTTGATAGTATACTTATAAATCAGCAACATTCCCTGGCTGCTATTGCTTTCTAACCAATTAAGGGATTTCCAGAAATACATGATATGCAGATGATACCACCCTTATGGCAGAAAACGAAGAACTAAAGAGCGTACTGATGAAAGTGAAAGAGGAGAGTGCAAAAGTTGGCTTAAAACTCAACATTCAAAAAATTAAGATCATGGCATCTGGTCCCATCACGTCATGGCAAATACATGGGGAAACAGTGAGGAACTTTATTTTCTTGGTCTCTAAAATCACTGCAGATGGTGGCTGCAGCGATGAAATTAAAAGATGCTTGTTCCTTGGAAGAAAAACTATGACCAATATAGACAGCATATTAAAAAGCAGAGACATTATTTTGCTGATAAAGGTCTGTTTAGTCAAAGCTATGGTTTTTCCAGTAGTCATGTATGGATGTGAGTTGGAGTATGAAGAAAACTGAGTACCAAAAAATTAATGCTTTTGAACTGTGTTGGAGAAAACTCTTGAGAGTCCCTTGGACTGCAAGGAAATCAAATCAGTCAATCCTAAAGGAAATCAGTCCTGAATGTTCATTGGATAGACAGATGCTTAAGCTGAAGCTCCAGTACTTTGGCCACCTGATGTGAAGGACTGACTCATTGGAAACGACCTTCACTCTGAGAAAGATGGAAGGCAGGAGGAGAAGGGTACAACAGAGGATGAGATGGTTGGATGGTATCACCGACTGGATGGACATGAATTTGAGCAAGATCCAGAAGTTGGTGATGGAGAGGGAAGCCTGGCATGGGGTTGCAAAAAGTTGGACATGAATGAGCAACTAAACTTAACTGAACTGAGAAAAACATCTACTTCTGTTTTATTGACTCTGCTAAATCCTTTGTGTGGATCACTATAAACTGTGGAAAATTCTTCAAGGGATGGGAATATCAGGCCACCTTACCTGTCTCCTGAGAAATCTGTATGCAGATCAAGAAGCAACAGTTAGAACCAGACATGGAACAACGGACTCAAAATTGGGAATGGAGTACTTCAAGGTTATATGTTGTCACCCACTTATTGTATTTCCATGCAGAGGACATCATGTGAAATGCCAGGCTGGATGACTCACAAGCTGGAATTAAGATTACTGGGAGAAACATCAACAACCTTAGATATGCGGATGATACCCCACTAATGGCAGAAAGCAAAGAGGAACTAAATAGTCTCTTGATGAGGATGAAAGAGGAGAGTGAAAAGGCTGGCTTAAAACTCAACATTCAAAAAACTGAAATCGTGGAATGTGGTCCCATCACTTCATGGCAAATAGATGGGGAGAAAGTGGAACCAGTGCCAGATTTTGTTCTCATAGGCTTCAAAGTCACTGAATAGTGACTGCAATCATGAAATTAAAAGATGCTTGCTCCTTGGAAGAAAATCCATGGCAAACCTAGACAGCATATTAAAAAACAGAGACATCACTTTGCCAATCAAGGTCCAAATAGTCAAAGCTATAATTTTTCCAGTAGTCATGTATGGATGTAAGAGTTGGACCATAAAAAAGACTGAGCACTGAGCAATTGATGCTTTCAAATTGTGGTGCTGGAGAAGACTCTTCAGAATCCCTTGAACAGCAAGCAGATCAAATCCTAAAGGAAATCATCCCTGAATATTTATTAAAAGAATTAATGCTGAAGCTGAAGCTCCAGTACTTTGACTACTGATTCAAAGAGCCAGTTCATTGGAAAAGACCCTGATGCTGGGAAAGATTGAGGGCAAGGAAAGAAGAGGGCAGCAGAGGATGAGATGGCTAGATAGCATCACCAACTCAATGGACATGAGTTTGAGCAAACTCCAGAAGATACTGAAGGACACGGAAACCTGGCATGCTGTAGTTCTTGGGGTTGAAAAGAATCAGATATGACTTAACAAAGCAAACAAATGACATTTAAATACCTTATAATGATTATTTTGTTCTTCAGCAAGCAACTTGATTTTTAAATAATGGTCATATTTGTATATAAATTTATAGTTTTTTTTTGTTTTCTCTTTAGGAAAAAAAAGAACAGAAGGAAAGAATTGAACGAAAACAAAAGAAACACCATCCCTTTCTTGAAAATGAGACACTTCCTCCATGGAGCCCTCCAAGTAGAACTGTGTTCTCAAAAGTGTTTTGATAATTCTGAAAACTAAGATCATGGCATCTGGCCCCATCACTTCATGGCAAACAGATGGGGAAACGATGGAAACAGTGACAGACTTTATTTTGGGGGGCTCCAAAATCACTGCAGATGGTGACTGCAGCCATGAAATTAAAAGACATTTGCTCCTTGGAAGAAAGGCTATGACCAACCTAGACAGCATATTAAAAAGTAGAGACATTACTTTGTCAACAAAGGTCTATCTAGTCTAAGTTAATTTTTCCAGTAGTCATGTATGGATGTGAGAGTCAGACTATAAAGAAAGCTGAGCATCAAAGAATTGCTTTTGAACTGTGGTACTGGAGAAGACTCTTGAGAGTCCCTTGGACAGCAAGAAGATCCAACCAGTCTATCCTAAAGGAAATCAGTCCTGAATATTCGTTGGAATGACTGATGGCTGAAGCTGAAACTCCAATACTTTGGCCATCTGATGCAAAAAACTGACTCATTTGAAAAGACCTAGATGCTTGGAAAGATGGAAGGCAGCAGGAGAAGGGGACCACAGAGGATAAGATGGTTGGATGGCATCATGAACTCAATGGACATGGGTTTGAGTAAACTCCAGGAGCTGGTGATGGACAAACAGGCCTGGCGTGCTGCAGTCCATGGGGTGGCAAAGAGTCAGAGACTCTGACTGAGTGACTGAACTGAACTGAACTGATTCTTGCCTTATTTAGTTATTTATCAGTTCAACAATTTTAGCCAAACTAACTTTAAAACTATTCATTCAGTTATTTATTGTTAGAAGAGTCTTTTTTAATTAATGCTAATCATTTCTGCTAACAATGAAAAAGATTCTTTGGAGTTTAATCAATGAAAGTAGCGAAGGTATTTTTATCTCTAGATGTGTGTGTGCTTGTGTGCTCAATCGCATCTGACTGACCTTTTGCAACCCTATAAGCTGTATCCTGCCAGTTTCCTCTGTCCATGGGATTTTCCAGGCAAGAGTACTGGAGTGGGTTCTCATTTCCTTCTCTAGGGGATCTTCCTGGCCCAGGAATCAAACCCACATCTCTTGCGTCTCCTGCATTGGCAGGCAGATTACTACTGTGCCATCTGGTAAATTGCCAAAAATGAAGAGCTAATAATCAGATTTCTTTTAACCACTGAAATATATAAGCCTTTATCATGTCCTGATAATTCTTACAGTCTGATGATCCATGATGGCTTGCACTAACCTGAGCATGTTATTTAAGTGTGTTTATTCCACAATATCAAAAGAAAATCATCTAGTACCTTAATCATAGAAATAATTAAATTTCTGAATGATTGACTGCACATCTAGATTCAGGTTTTTAAATGAATGATTACCGTGAAGTGTACATATACTATTTCTTATAAAACTAACCTTTAGCTCAAAGTAGTTGCATTTATACTGTACAATTTAGAATTTTGATCAGCTGAGGCAGTAGTTCAGTAGAATCATTCAAATCATGGAGGAATTTTATTTAAGAATGTTGCCTTATGTTTTAATATGAGTGTACTTTATCTGTTCCTGCTAAAATGACAATCATAGGCACTTTATAATGAGTAGACCTCTAAAATATATCTTCCTAAATTTTATCTCACTTATTTCATTGATATCAAAAGATGTCCATTTCATGGTAGTGGTATACATTAGTTATGGAAATTTCACAAGAGTCCAGGGTCATTATAACTATTATTTTCTAGACTAAAGCCATAAAAATGATAGACAATTTTTGTCCTCTTAGCTAATCCAGAGTCATATAACTTAAATTTAGAAGAAATTATGAAAAGATAGTTTGTAGAAAATATCCAAAGAATGTATTTATTTGATCTCTGCATGTCCTCATTAATCGGACTCATACTTGTCATCTAGCTTATCACAGACCAAGTGTGTGCTCTGAGCTGAAATGCTGCTTTAACCAGTGAAGCAGTGCAGTAGTAGATGAGAGTAAAGTTACTGTTTATTAAGCATCTGTTGTATACTCTCTACTAGATCTTTACAAGTATTATTTTTTTGTCTTTACAACAGCTATTCAGAGTATGTGTTATTATCTTCATTTTGCACATAAAAGTACTAAGAGAGAAATCAAACAAAAATGAAAAAAAGAATTCATAATATTTAAGGAGTTAGTTCAAATGCCCATGTCTATTAACTGAACGTCAGAATACCCAGTGGATTATGAAATTTAGACTTTGAGACAGTCAGTCAGGAGGTTTCACACTCTGAGAATTAGCCTGCTTGCTGCAGTGGATGTGCAAGGTAGGAAAAATGTCATGGGTATCTCTGTAAGATCACGTCAGTGCTATAAATTTTAAAAAATCATAAAACAGAATAGATTAAATATTTATTGTATTGAATTAGTTATTTAGAGCTTAAAAGATATTTGCAAATTCCATGGAGGTAAAGAAAAATAGAAAAAAGTACATCTACTTTTATTGCTGAGATCTTCACTATGTGTTTGATAGATTTCACATCAAATATTTTCTTCAGCATCCTGACCATTTTCTTCTATTTATCATGCTTAGTGATTAACTGTTATCACATCATAGTTAATTAGCAAAGCATAAGGAAAGGCTTAATAAGTTAAGTGTTGATTGTTTTCATTTACTTATGCTGAGCCATGTGTTTCCCCATCTCATGTCTGTGACAAGGTTAACATGGATGGGGCTGATAATGGTAAGTTAACATTCCACGTGACTGATGTACAAGAATAAATCTCTGCTTCCCTGGACAGTCTAGTTGTAGCACTCAAAAGAAAATATAGAGGTGACCTGCATTTGGGACCTTCTAAAAAGAAATCTAAATAGTAATTCCATAGCATTCTTGTGAGATAAATGAAAAGGGAAAGTGAGGTGTTTTCAAAGACCCAACAAGTCATTTCCCTCATAGAATTTTCATCTTACTATGCTAAATAAAATATTATTTCCTGTTTACAGAAAGCTGTACTGATTGAATGGTCTAATAGAATGAAATAACCTCTTCTCCTGTAGCAGAAATAAAGCTGAGTTCTGAGAGCTGAGTGAATTTACTTTTTGAAGTCCAAAGAGACGAATCAAGCCTGGTAATATTCTCCTGAAGATGTTTATCTATTTAAGGTATATGATTTCCCTGTATTTATTTTAAAATGATCAGATATCAATGTCATTAACATTTATTAAGTTTTTCTTAAAATATGTGTGTCCTCAATAGTGTCCAACTCTTTGCAACCCCAGGAGCCTGCCAGACTCCTCTGTCCGTGGTATTTTCCAGGCAAGAATACTGGAGTGGGTTGCCATTTCCTTCTCCTCCAGGAGCTCTTCCTCACCCGAGACTGAACTGGCTGTCTATTTCTCCTGCCTTGGCAGGTGGATTCTTTACCACTGCACCACCTGGGAATATGAGGGAATATTAGTTCAAATTAAAAACACTAAAATCCTACAGATTTTCAGATTAAACTTCTACTTTTGTAAACTGTATTGAGTACTTGAAAAATGCTGACACTTCAAAGCAAAGAGCAATTTAATGAATATTTTAAAACATTACTGAGAACAATTTCCCTAGAAATTTTAATGATAGTAAAAAATAAAATTTTATTCAGAACTGAAGTTTCATAATAACCAAGAAAACTGCTAAGTCACTTCAGTTGTGTCTGACTCTTTGCAACCCTATGACTGTAGCCCACCAGGCTCCTCTGTCCATGGGATTCTCCAGGCAAGAATACTGGAGTGGGTTGCCGTTTCCTTCTCCAGGGGATCTTCCTGACCCAGGGAGTTGAATCCAAGTCTCCCATGTCTCCTTCATTGGCAGGCAGGTTCTTTACCACTAGTGCCACCATTTTATTCAGAATCAAAGTTCATAATAACCAAGAAAATTAGTGTTACATAAGTAAAAAGAAATGAGATGGCATTTTAGATCAGGAAGAGGTTAAAATTTTGTTAATGTAAGAAAATAAGAACTAGGGCTTCACTGGTGGCTCAGTGGTAAAGAATCAGCCTGCCAGAGGAGCAGACGCAGGTTTGATCCCCATTCCAGGAAGATCCCACATGCTTTGGAATAACAAAACCTGTGCCCAACACCTCATGAGCCTGTGTTCTAGGGCCCTGGAGCCGCAACAGCTGAGCCCACTGCAACTGTGGACATCTGTGCAGCCTAAAACCTGTGCTCTGCAACCGGAGAGGGCACTGCAGTGAGAAGCCCAGGCACCACTAAAGAAAGCAGCCTCACTCGCTGCAACTATCAACAGAGAAAGGTCCATAAGGCAATGAAAACCCAGCACAGCCAAAAATAATAAATAAAAAAATTATAAAGAGAAAGTAAGAATTGTTCAGGGATAACTGTATTCCAGTGGTTTGTATTGCACCACATTTTGAAAATGTGAATAGTTCATTTACTGTTTTAAATAGTATTGAAACTGATATTTTTCACTGTTGCCAAAGCAGTAGCTGTTAGTTATGTGTCCAAAGTTTGGTACCATTGAGTGATACAACTATGCATCTGAAAGAGATTTTAATAATTTAATAAACCTGGTCCAAATTCTTGTTTCTAAGTTAAAGAAATTGATTTCCAAAGCCTTGCACTTGCCTGTTCTCACACAAAGGACCATAAGAAATCTAGAGTTACAACTCAGGTATCAGGTTTCCATGCTGTAGATTGTCCACCATTCTACAGTTTTGATAATCTGCCATTATTAATGTCATTGATTGTTATACTCTCAGATGTGTCCTTGCTCTTCCACAGCCTTCTCCATAACCTCAGATCAGAGCTGTTTGTGCACCTAGATTCTCATGGAAAATGTGGGGAAATACTGTAGTTTTTAAAATGCTGAATCATGGGCTAAGATACAGTAGAGAAAAAGAATTTTACAAAATAGGAAAAATTGATATTTCTCAAAATCGTTCCCAAGAATAAACTAGTGCAAAGAAACTCACTGTCCTGATTTAATTTTGACTCTGCTTTCAATAATGCTCTATTAAAAAATATTTAAACCCACATGCCTCCATTCTATGCAAAGCAAAGATACTATCAATTATCCTGCCTCCTGGATACATTGGCTACCAGAAATAAAGAATGCTATGTAACATTTAACTGGAGACTTCTCTGAATTCTTTTTGTGTTAAAATTTCATGTTATTTGGTTATTTTGAAACATACATATTATATGTAGTTGTATAATGTTGACTTGAGTGAACTAAACTCTTCCTAAAGGATGTTTTAAGAATTATTTTAGGAGATGTGTTTAACGTCTGCTTTTTAGTAGCATAATTCATATGATGCATGAAAAGTGAATCATTCAACATGTATTTTATTGGGTGATATTTACTGAGTCCAGGTTTCATTTCATAATGATAGGAAATATTGTGTTAGTTTTATTTGTGGGCTAAAGGGCTAAAAATAAGACCTGGAACTGACTGTGGCTCAGATTACCAGCTCCTTACTGCAAAATTCAGGCTTAAATTGAAGAAAACAGGGAAAAGCACTAGGCCATTCAGGTATGACCTAAATCAAATCCTTTATGATTATACAGTGGAGGTGATGAATAGATTCAAAGGATTAGATCTGGTAGACAGAGTGCCTGAAGAACTATCAGTGGACATTTATAGCATGTGCAGGAGCCAGTGATCAAAACCATCCCAAAGAAAAATGCAAGAAGTCAAAGTGGTTCTCTGAGAAGGGTTTACAAATAATTGAGGAAAGAAGAGAAGCAAAAGGCAATGGCGAAAGAAAAAGATACGCATAACTCAATGCAGAGTTCCAGAAAATAGCAAGGGGAGATGAGAAGGCCTTCTTAAATAAACAATGCAAAGAAATAGAGGAAAACAAAAGAATGGAAAGACTAGAGATCTATTCAAGAAAACTGGAAATAGAAAAGGAACATTTCGTGCAAGGATAGGGGTCATAAAGGACAGAAATGGTAAATAGCTAACAGTAGGAGATCAAATTAAGAGGTGGCAAGAATACAATGAGAACTATACAAGAAAGGTCCTAATGACCCGTATAACCACTAAAGCCAGACAACCTGGAGTGTGAAGTCAATTGGGCTTTAGAAAACATTACTATGAACAAAGCTAGTGGAGGTGATGAAATTCCAGCTGAGCTATTTCAAATCCTAAAAGATGATTCTCTTAAAGTGCTGCACAAAATATGTCAACAAATTTGGAAAACTCAGCAGTGGCCACAGGATTGGAAATAGTTTTCATTCCAATCCTAAAGAAAGGCAGTGCCAAAGAATGCTCAAACTACCAAACAATTGTGCTAATTTTACATGCTAGGAAGGTTATGCTCAAAATCCTTCAACCTAGGCTTCATCAGTATATGAACTGAGAACATCCAGGTGTAGAAGCAGGGTTTCTGAAGAGGCAGAGGAACCAGCACTAAAATTGCCAACATTCATTGGATCATGGAGAAAGCAAGGGAGTTCCAGAAAACTATCTCATTCATTGACTACTCTAAAGCCTTTGACTGTATAGATCACAACATATTGTGGAAAATTCTTAAAGAGATTGAAGTACCAGACCACTTTACCTATCCTGAGAAACCTGTGTGCAGGTCTAGAAGCAACAGAACTGGACATGGAACAACTGACTGGTTCCAAGTTGGGAAAGGAAGGTGTCAAGGCTATACATTGTCACCCTGCTTATTTAATTTATATTCAGAGTACATCATGCAGAATGCTGGGCTGGATGGACCACAAGATGGAAATCAGGATTGCTGGGAGAAATATCAATAACCTCAGATCTACAGATAATGCCACTCTAATACCAGAAAGTGAAGAGGAACTAAAGCGACTCTTGATGAAGATTCAGAGAGGAGAGTGAAAAAGCTGGCTAAAACTCAATTTTGAAAAATTCAGTGAATTCAAAAATTCATTGGAAGGACCAGTGCTGAAGGTGAAGCTCCAATACTTTGGCCACCTGGTTTGAAGTACTGACTCACTGGAAAAGACCCTGGGAAAGACTGAAGGCAAAAGCAGAAGGGGATGTCAGAGGATGAGATGACTAGAGAGCATCACTGACTCAATGACCATGAATTTTATCAAACTCGGGGAGATGGTGAAGCACAGATGAGCCTGGTGTGCTGCAGCCCATGGGGTTGCAAGGCGTCGTGCATGACTTAGCAACAGAACAACAATAAGATGAAATAATCATGTGTGTATGAAGCAACTAAATCGCTTCACTCATGGTCAACTCTTTGCAACCCTATGGACTGTAGCCCACCTCCTCTGTCCACAGGAGCCTCCAGGCAGGAAGCCCTTCTCGAGGTGATCTTTCCAACCCAGGGATTGAACCCATTTCTCCTTGGCTCCTGCATTGCAGGTGGATTCTTTACCACTAAGCCACTGGGGAAGCCCCTGAAATAATCATATTTTTTGATAAAACTTTATTTAAAAGGACTGAAATCTTGGACATAAACCTTTTTATTACTTAAAACACTACAGAGATTACAAAGGTAATATAAGTACATAATTGTTAGTTCAGGTCAGTTCAGTTCAGTTGCTCAGTCATGTCTCACTCTTTCTGACCCCATGAATCACAACACACACCAGGCCTCCCTGTCCATCACCAATTCCCGGAGTTTATTCAAACTTGTGTCCATTGAGCTGGTGATGTCATCCAGCCATCTCATCCTCTGTCGTCCCCTTCTCCTCCTGCTCCAAATCCCTCCCAGCATCAGAGTCTTTTCCAAAGAGAATCAACTCTTTGCATGAGGTGGCCAAAGTATTGGAGTTTCAGCTTCAGTATCAGTCCTTCCAATGAACACCCAGGACTGATCTTTAGAATGGACTGGTTCAATCTCCTTGCAGTCCAAGGGACTCTCAAGAGTCTTCTCCAACACCACAGTTCAAAAGCATCAATTCTTCGGCGCTCATCCTTCTTCACAGTCCAACTCTCACATCCATACATGACCACTGGAAAAAGCATAGCTGTGACTAGACGGACCTTTGTTGGCAAAGTAATATCTCTGTTTTTTAACATGCTGTCTAGTTTGGTCATAACTTTCCTTCCAAGGAGTAAATGTCTTTTAATTTCATGGCTTCAGTCACCATCTGCAGTGATTTTGGAGCCCAAAAAAATAAAGTCTGATACTGCTTCTACTGTTTCCCCCATCTACTTCCCATGAAGTGATGGGACCAGATGCCATGATCTTAGTTTTCTGAATGTTGAGCTTTAAGCCAACTACTTCACTCTCCTCTTTCACTTTCGTCAAGAGGCTTTTGAGTTCCTCTTCACTTTCTGCCATAAGGGTCGTGTCATCTGCATATCTGAGGTTATTGATATTTCTCCCTGCCATCTTGATTCCAGCTTGTGCTTCTTCCAGCCCAGCGTTTCTCATGATGTAATCTGCATATAAGTTAAATTAACAGGGTGACAATATACAGCCTTGACGTACTCCTTTTCCTATTTGGAACCAATCTGTTGTTCCATGTCTAGTTCTAACTGTTGCTTCCTAATCTGCATAAAGTTTTCTCAAGAGGCAGGTCAGGTGGTTTGGTATTCCCATCTCTTTCAGAATTTTCCACAGTTTATTATGATCCACACACTCAAAGGCTTTGGCAAGTCACTAAAGCAGAAATAGATGTTTTTCTGGAACTCTCTTGCTTTTTCGATGATCCAGCAGATGTTGGCAATTTGATCTCTGGTTCCTCTGCCTTTTCTAAAACCAGCTTGAACATCTGGAAGTTCACAGTTCACGTATTGCTGAAGCCTGGCTTGGGGAAGTTTGAGCATTACTTTACCAGCGTGAGAGATGAGTGCAATTACATAACTATAAAATGCACATAGCAAAAATCACCCACACTCCATTTCCCAAAGATAATCATAGTTAACATATTACATTTTCTTCCAGATTTTATTTTCTAAAGTATTTTCCCACATACATAAAATTAACCCAAGAGTGAATAAGGTAGAGGTACAGTCCCTCTCTCTGTTTTCCTGTATTTCTCTCTCTACCATGTTGCCATATGTCTGTATACATGTGTGTGTATACATACACACATAAATAAAATTGTATAAAATACAATACATGCACATACATGAATATATTCACACTTACATGTTCTTATTCTTTGAAAATTATGTAAGTCTGCATGTGTGGTAACCAGATTTTAAAATATCAGTACATCCAGCAGGTTATGGAACTTAGGATTTAAGACAGTTAATCTGGTTTCATGCTCTGAGGATTAACCCTTGCTGCAGTACATGGACAATATGAGAAAAGTGTTATGGATCATTTTCTAAGATCACATTAGTGCTACAGATAAAGAAATTTCATTGTTATTGTTTAGTTGCTCAGTCTGTCTGACTCTTTGGGACCCTGTGGACTGCAGCACACCAGGCTTCCCTGTCCTTCACTATCTCCTGCAGTTTGCTCATGTCCATTGAATCAGTGATGGTATCTAACCATCTCATCCTCTGCTGTCCCCTTCTCCTCTTGCCCTCGGTCTTTCCCAATATTAGAGTCTTTTCCAATGAGTTGGCTGTTTGTATCATGTGGTGAAAGTATTGGAGCTTTAGCTTCAGCATCAGTCCTTCCAACAGGGTTGATTTCTATTAGGATTGACTGGTTTGATCTCCTTGCTGTTTTAGGAGGTAGAAAGTAGACTTTTCTAGTACACTAAGTATGATATATCAAGGATAGAGAAAAATCAACACTGACTTCAAGATTTCCTCATAGCCTGGGCCAGTGGGTGGATGGTGATGCCTTTTATTCAAATAAGTGTGAAGGTGAAAGATTTTGGAGTGTGAGGGATGGTGGATGATAGATTTAAGAGAACTGGTTCCAGACATCTCAGAGTCTAGTGAAGAGATAGGAGAAGGAGATGCTGATTGACCTGAATATACGTCTGACCCTGCTTGCTCCTTGATGATACATACCATACAAAACCCCACAACAGTCTTATGCACGGGGCACTTCAAGCCCGAGCTATGATCTGTACCAGGAAGCAATCATGTCCCAGGACAACCTATGCATGACTTAAGCCCAATCACAAGTCCAGTCACCACTTCCCTTGCTGTCTGGTGAGTATTTTCTGCCTCTCCCATCATATTTAGTATGGGCTACTTCAGTATATGTGAAAGTGTTACTCAGTTGTGTCAGACTCTTTGCAACCCTATGGACTATACCCTGCCGGGCTTCTCTGTCCATGGAATTCTTCAAGCAAGAATGCTGGAGTGGATAACCATTCCCTTCTCCAGGGGATCTTCTCAACCCAGGGACTGAACCCAGTCTCCCATGTTGCAAGCAGATTCTTTACTATTGCAACCATGAGGGAAGCGCTAGGAAGACACAGCCATATGGCAATTACATCTGGACCATTACATTGACCAGGCTACATACATTTTCTTTACTCTCTAGCTACAGTGTGCAGGCTTCTCATCGCAGTGGCTTCTCTTGTAGAGCATGGGTTCTAGGTATGCAAGTTTCATCAGTTGCGGCATGTGGATTAGTTGCACTGTGGCATGTGGGATCTTCCCGGACCAGGGCGAGAATCAGTGTCCCCTGCATTGTCAGGTGGATTCTTAACCACTAGACCACCAGTAAAGTCCTATTTTTAAGTTCTTGAGGAACTGCCTTAGTGCTTTCTACAGTGGCGGTACCATTTTCTATCCCCATGAACAAGGGGTCCAATTTGTTCATATCTTTGCCAACATTTGTTATTTTCTGTTTTTTTTTTTTTTTTTTTGAAAGTAGTCATCCTACTGGGTACAACAGAGATTGAGATGATTGGATGGCAAAACCAACTTGATGGACATGAGTTTGGTCAAGCTCCAGGAGATGGTGATGGAGAGGAAGCCTGGCAGTCCACGGGGTTGGAAAGAATTGGACACAACTGAGCTACTGAACAGCAACAAAATTTGCTCATTTTTTATTAATAATTGTTGTTGCCTATGCCTTTGGTGTCATACTGGGGAATCATTGTCAAGTATAATGTCCTGAAGTTTTTGTCCTAAATAACAAGCTCAATTTACCGAAAGATGGGGAAAGAACTTGTATAAGGACTTTGAAACATTAATAAGATTTACCCTCAGGTTTCCAAGGAGCTAGACAAATGGAGGTTTAGGGAAAGAAGAAGTAAGCTAAACTCACTTGAAGGCTTCCTTCTCTTGTTCATTTGTAAAACCACCCTGTTTTTTGAAACACCGCCATGAGATTTTTGAGACAAGAGCTGCTGGGCTTCATCAGAGGAACACAGAACGACTGCAGACCCTGCCCATGTCCCCACTGGGGAGGAATTTCATCAGGGCACCAGGGCTCACAGACTCCAGGGAATCCTGGCCCTCAGGACTGGCCTCCTTTCCTCCAGCCAGCTTCAGGTTAGAGGCCCAGATACCCCTATCCTCCAGGCTCCAACTTTCAGGGCCTGGATTCTGGGACAGCGTAAGGGTAAGCAAGACCCTTACACTCCTTTATCTGCCTGGGGATTAGAATATCTAAAAAGCTGCAACTAACAGATCACAGAGGGCTGAGTGCTTGCAGCAGGTATGGGTGGAAAGATGGGATGCGAGTTCCTATGTCAGCCCGGCCTTTCCAGAGTGAAGATCTGTGCATTTTTTCCTAGGCAGTCAACTCCCCATGTCATCCTCCCAGGGAGCCCAGATCCATGATTATGAAGGCAGATGCTTTCCCCTTGCTTATCTGTAACTTCCCACTCCCACAGTGAGGAGCCCGACTCCCACCATCTGCCATTTATCTGTGCATTGCTCCTTTCCAGGTTACATGTGCAGAGGTTTCAGCATCCTTAGCTACTACATCCTGGAAAAGAACTCCATAAAATAAAGCCCACTGTTTATGACAGTCCATGTTGCCTTTTGTCTACAGATTCTGTTCATTTCCAAAGTTAACTTAGGTTAGCACCTTTTACTCCATCCCCTACAGTTGAGTTTTCCCATACATTTCTAATATGGTTACATTCTGCAATATTGTGTATTCCATCCTGTGACACTGCCACAACCTAAATAACTAAATTTGAATAAATTATGACTGGCCCCTCGGGCTATACAAATCTATGGTCTTAGACAAATGCATACTGACAGTTATCCATTTTATTGTATCACTTCAAACCCCCCACTCCAGGATTGGCTTACCATCTATGTAGCTTTGCCTTTCCTGGAAAGTTATAAGTGGAGTCATACTGTGTGCAGCCTCTTCATACTGGATTCTTACACTTAACAGTATACACTGAAGATTTATCCAGGTGTTTCCATTGGTTGATGGTTCACTGCTTTCTATTGCCGAGTAGTATTTCATTTTATGTGTATAGGAGGAAAAACAATTTTTACTCTGTCCTTCTAGATTCTTGGTTGAGAACCCCTTTGTATTAAAAGATTACTAAGAGAAAAAAAGGAGTTAATGGCATGTATACCTTCTCTATACAGGAGAACTACCCAGAAAAACTGAGTTACTCCCAGAAATAGCCAAAGCCATCACCTTAAATATAAATCTTCAGATAAAAACAAAAGAAGACCTTGTGAAAGAGGGGACACCAGTTGTGGCAGGATATTATGAAAAGCAGGGTACACAAGAGTATGATTGCAGATTTAAGTCAGGGCTTCTACAGTGATGAGTTACTTGAGATTTAATCATTCTTCTATTTCTGCTGCAAAGAAGGACATGTGTGCATGTTCAGGCATGTCTGACTCTTCATGACCCCAAGGACTGTAGCCCGCCAGGCTACTCTGTCCATGGGATTTCCCAGACAAGAATACTGGAGTGGTTTGCCATTCCCTTCTCCAGGGGACCTTCCCAACCCAGGGGTTGAGCCCGTGTCTTCTGTGTCTCCTGGATTCTTTACCACTGACCCAAGACACTTGTTCCTTGGAAGAAAAGCTATGACCAACCTGGACAGCATATTAAAAAGTATTATTTCCCAACAAAGGTCCATCTAGTTAAAACTTTGCTTTTTCCAGTAGCCATGTATGGATGTGAGAGTTGGACAATAAAGAAAGCTGAGTGCCAAAGAATTGGTGCTTTTAAACTGTGGTATTGGAGAAGATTCTTGAGAGTCCCTTGGACTGAAAGGAGATCCAACCAGTCCATCCTAAAGGAAATCAGTCCTGAATATTCATTGGAAGGACTGATGCTGAAGCTGAAGCTCCAATACTTTGGCCACCTGATGCAAAGAACTGACTCATTGGAAAAGACCCTGATGCACAGAAAGACTGAAAGCAGGAGGAGAATGGGATGGCAGAGGATGAGACAGTTGGATGGCATCACCGACTGGATGGACATGAGTTTGAGCAAGCTCCAGGAGTTGGTGATGGACAGGGAAACCTGGCGTGCTACAGTCCATGGGGTCACAAAGAGTTGGACAAAAGTGAGCAACTGAACTGAACTGATAAAGATTGAACTGTATCCCATTGTTTATATACTAAATTATGTTTATCCATTCATCTGCTGAAGGACACTTGTGTTGATTCCACCTTTTGGTTATTGTGAATAATGCTGGTATGAATATAGGGTACAAATATCTGTCCCAGTCTTTGCTTTTAAATATTTCAGTTGTATACCCTGGAACAGAACTGAGGGATTCTATATTAACTCGGTGTTTAGGTTTTTGAGGAGCCTCTCTACTGTTCTCCACAGCTGTGGCTCTATTTTACTTTTTTCCTTTATATGGCAGAATAATGTATCTTATGGATCTACCCTATTTTGCTTATCCATCCATTCGTGGACATTTTAATTGTTTTTACCTTGCGCTACTGAGAACAGTGCTACTATGAATATTGCTGTACAAGTTTATATTTGAACACTTGTTTTAAATCCTTTGAGCATATATCTGTGAGTGGAGGAGTTATTGAAACATGATAATTACACTTTTATATTTTTAAGAAAATGCCAAAATTTTGCATACATAGTTTGCATCATTGTACATCTCGGTAAGTAAAGTTTGAGTCCCAATTTCTCTACACTGTTGCAAAACGTTTGTTGTTTTTCTTTGTTAATATTTCCCATGCTCATCCTGTGTGTCTTATTTAGGAAGAAGTCATAATGCAGGACCCATATTTGAGAGGGGAGTTAGCTTCAAATTCTTGGTGG
>SJYQ01002256.1:450965-480769 GCA_006410935.1 Redunca redunca
TTTAGTTAATTCTTGCTTTGACTATTGAGAGCTTTATCCACTTGGTCCTGTTTTCATTTTACATAATTTATCTTCTGTGGGTTTTGGAGGGTAATTCTTTCTTTCATTTTAACATTATCCTGATTCACATATTTATTTTCTCAGTCCTAGTATCAGTCCTTTATTCAAAGAGCTCTTTTCCTTGCAGGAAACTTGCAGGCAGGAGCTTAATACTCTCAGCAGACAATGCATGGAAATGTGTGTATGCATCCCAGCCTATGCACACACATATAATTATATGTATTTCCACGTGGAACTATGTGTGTATATATGAGGCTAAAGACAGTTTATACAGATGTCTCCAACCTGATCTGTTATGACATGGATATTGTAACCTTCTCCCTTTGTCTGTGTGCAACTTCCCACACCAGTGGTAAGAAAACTGGCTTCCACTACTTGTCATTTATCGAATTCAGTGCTTGTTCCACTTGATGACTGACATAGTAGTTTCAGAGCTATTAGCTACTACCCTTCATGGGAAAGAACTCAGAGTCCACTCTTAATGTATATATGGTACATTTTGCTTTTGACCTGCAGGTTCCATTCATTCCCACAGTTAACTCAGTTTAGCCTATTTGTCCCACCACCAAGTGTGAATTGTTTTCTTTTTCTTCCTCTTAATCTCTTGGCCTCGCTGTATGGCATGTGAGCTTTTAGTTTTCCAACTAGGAATTGAACCCACATCCCCTGCATTAGCAACGTGGCGTCTTAGCCACTGGACAACCAGGGAAGTCTTGAGTTTTTTCATACATTTCTTGATCAGTTAGATTCTTTGTTAAATATTGCATTCCAGTCTTTGACACTCCCATACCCTAAATAACTAAATATGAACAAATAAAAATTTATTTGTTGGGTTGTATATATAAAAAATCTAATGTGTTTGATTAAATGCATAGTGGCAGGTAGTCATCACTAAGGTTATCATATGGAATATTTCAACGACATCTTCCATAAACTGTTTATTATGTCTGTTTTGCCCTTTCTATAATGTCTTATAAATATGACCATACAGTGTGTAGCACTTCAAATTAGATTCTTGCGCTTAGCAATATAAGGATTAGAGTCATCTTTTTTTTTGGGGGGGGCGCGTAGGGGTTTATGGTTCATTCCTTTTTATCTCTTAATAGTATTGCATTTCATTAAATAAAAGGAAAAATAATTCTCCCTCTACTCTTCTGTGTTCTTCATGGAGATTCCCCCTTATAATGAAAAGGAGCTGAACTGGAGAAAAAAACAATCAGAAGTTTAATATATGCCATGCATACTTCCTGTATACTTGAAAGATACCTGGGAAAACTCAGTCACTCTCTGAAATGGCCCAAGACTTAACAATTTTTAAATTCTATCTTCAGCTAAGAATGAAAGAAGGATGTTAGGGAATGGAAGGAACCAATTAAGAGAGGTTATTAGGCAAAGCACTGTGAACAAAAGAATGGCTGTTACACAGATTTACATCCTGGCCTATTCCATTGACAAACTTTTCCTGACATTTAGTCATCATCCAATTCCTGACTCAGAGAGGGACACATCTTTTCAAATGGAGATATCATTAATAAAAACAAATTTACTTCATAAAGAGGCATTTTCTTCTTGGTTTTCAAAGATTCTCCTGGGTGTGCTGTTTCTTAAATCATTCAGCCCAAAATAATCCTTTTGTCACATGGGCATATTTTGGTTTGCTGTGTTATGCTCCCCTTGACAACTTTGTGCCATAACTTGCTTATAAATTCATCTACAGAAGAACATCCTGATATGTTTAAGTTTTTATCCATTATGAATAGAACTGTCATGCATTACTTGATGCTAGCTTTTACTGAACAGAGTTTTTCAAAGCAGTTTTCTAAATACAAGAGGTACGCTTCTTAGATCCTAAGTGAGGCTGTTTAGCTTTGGCGAAAACTGCCAAACTGTCTTTGAAGTTGATGGTACATGCATTCCACCAGCATCTTGAGTATATTCTTATATGCTTATTTACTATCTGTTTATCTTCTTTAGTCAGGTGTGTGTTTCAACCTTTATCAAATTCTAATAGGGTCATTTGGTATAATTTGAGTAAGATCCTTTATTAGATATGTGTTTTGGAAATAGCTTCTTCTAGTATGTGGTTTGTCTCTTGGTTTTCTGACTAATATCTTCCATAGTATAGACATTTTTAATTTTATAAAATCCACACTATTTTTTCTTTTGTTGATAGATTTTTTTATTTTTCATTACTTTTATTTTTGGCTGCACTGTGTCTTTATTGTTGTGTGCTGGCTTTGTCTAGTTGTGGTGTGTTGGGGGGTGCTCTCTAGTTACGATGTGCAGGCTTCTTCATGCAGTGCCCTCTCGCCATGGAGTACGTGCTTCTAGGCTCATGGGCTCAGTAGCTGTGGCACACAGGTTTAGCTGACCCAAGGCAAGTGGGATCCTATGGGACCAAGGATTGGACCAGTGTCCCCTGCATTTGCAGACAGACCCTCAACCGCCAGGGACCACCAGGGAAGCCTGGTATTATGTTTTAAAACTCATCACTGAAGCCAAAGTCATGTAGATTTTTATGTAGAATTTTTATAGTTTGATAATTTAAACTTGTCTATGGGCAATTTTCAGAGAAGGCGATGGCACCCCACTCCAGTACTCTTGCCTGGAAAATCCCATGGATGGAGGAGCCTGGTAGGCTGCAGTCCATGGGGTCGCGAAGAGTCCAACATTACTGAGCGACTTCACTTTCACTTTTCACTTTCATGCACTGGAGAAGGAAATGGCAACCCACTCCAGTGTTCTTGCCTGGAGAATCCCAGGGACAGGGGAGCCTGGTCAGCTGCCGTCTGTGGGGTTGCACAGAGTCAGACACAACTGAAGCGACTTAGCAGCAGCAGCAGCATGGGCAATTTTGAGTGAATTTCGGTTTCCGCCATAAAGTTTGTATCTACATTCATTTCATTCCGTTTGGTTTTAAATTAATTGTTTCTTAATAATTTTTTGAGAAGATATGGTGAGATACTTGGCTCCATTTCAGTCTGGCTTCAAACTCAGTATGTGCTGCAGAACTGCATTTGGGATGAGTCCTCTGGTTAAGATGCAGGCCTCCCTGCACTTCTCTGGCATTTGGGATGAGGCCTCTCGTTAAGTGTGGTGCTCCCTGCACTTCTCTGGCATTTGGGATGAGGCCTCTCGTTAAGTGCATCTCACTGGGTGCACAGAACCCACACCTTTGGCCCTTGGAGCACAGGTGCATCCTGACCATAGACTTTGCTCTGTGATGAGCAGACAGCAGCTTTGTCTCCTCAGGACCCATCAGGGTTTAGGTTTCTGGACAAAAGGGTAGTGTCCACACTGACAGGAGCTGGGATTTCTCAGGACCCACCAGTGAAGATGCCACAAGAGGAAAAAACGTACAAGTGGGGAGAAGCTTCCTATGTGCAGCTGACTGCTGAGGGTTGGGGTCCATCTTCAGGGGACTCAGGAGAAAAAGGGTTTATGGCATATTGTGCATTTTTAGTTAATTTTATGTGCAGTGTAGATGGTGACCAGTGTCATTCTTTGGAATGTGGTATCTAGTTTT
Source organism: Redunca redunca (assembly GCA_006410935.1). Lineage (NCBI taxonomy): Eukaryota > Metazoa > Chordata > Mammalia > Artiodactyla > Bovidae > Redunca > Redunca redunca. The sequence goes on from SJYQ01002256.1 coordinate 454,552, forward strand.
CCTGGCACCTTTTGTTAATGGCTTTGGGTAGACTAAACATTTTAATAATAATTTGTTCTGATGCATGAGCATGGAATATTTTTCTATTGCATCTTCAGTTTCTTTCTTTAGCAGTGCTGTATAGTTTTCTGATTATAGGTCTTTCATGTCTTTGGTTAAATTTATCCTAGATTGTTTTTTTGATGGAATTATAAACGGTATTATTGTCTTCATTTTTCTTTCTGATGATTTATTAGTATATAGAAACAAAATTGATTTGTGTATATTGAATCCATTTTTACAACTTTACCGAATTTATTTTTTAATATATTTTTTGAAGTAATGTGATATTGTAATGGAAATCTCACTGTTTCTACTGCAGTCCAGGTCACTGCAGGACCCAGGACATTGAAGCTAATAATATACTCTGCCCACAGTGCCTCTTGATACCATATGGACTCCTACAGGAAAACGAGTATCACCAACTTTGTGTGAACTTGGTCTGGGTGAGTCCTGACCTCTATAACAAAGCCTGCTGGCTGTCTTATCACATCGTCTTTCTCCGTTCATCAATTCCTGGAAAAGTGGCTGCTTCCATGTCTTTGCTATTGTGAATAGTGCTGCTATGGACACAGCGGTGCATGTATCTTTTTGAATTACAGTTTTGTCTGGATATACACCCAGGAGTGGGCTTGCTGGTTCATATGGCAACTCTCTTGTTACTTTTTTTGAGGAAACTCCAAACTGTTTTCCGCAGTGGTGGCACTAATTCCCACCAAAGTGTAGGAGGGTTTCCTTTTCTCCACACCCTCTCCAGAATTTGTTATTTGTAGACATTTTACTGATGGTCATTCTGACCAGTAGGAGGTGATACCTCATTGTAGTTTTGATATGCTTTGCTCTAATAATTAGCAATTTGGATTATCTTTTCATATGTCTATTGACCATTTGCATGTCTTCTTTGGAGAGATGTCTATTTAGACCTTCTGTCCACCTTTTTATTTGGTGGGGCGCTAATTGTATGAGCTGTTTGTATATTTTGGAAACTGGACCATTTTTGGTGACATCATTTGCAGATATTTTCTCCCTAACAATTAATACAAGTCCTGGGTCAAAGAGCTCCCACAAGCAAAAGAATAAAGTTGGACCCTTGCCTCTCCTTCTATACAAAATCAACTCAAAATGGCTCAAGAGCCTAAACATAGGAACCAAAATTTTAAAACTCATAGGAAAAAGACATGGAAGTAAAACTTCATGACCTTGGATTTGGCCATGGTTTCTTAGATTTGCTACCAAAAGCACAAGCAACAAAAGAAAAAAACAGATGAATTGGGCTTCTTTAGAATGAAAACTGCTGTGCACAAAATGAGTAGGTAAAAGATAATCCACCATCCAAAATGGCACAAGATGTTTACAAAGCATGTCCTTGATAAAGTTCTGTAGCCCACCAGTCCTCTGCTCGTCAAGTAAGGGTGCCTGTGGGGCTCCTCCCATCCCAGGTGATAAGGGGCCTTCCGGCCCCACAGCAGTCATGAGGAGACACTGGTTATCCTTAGCACCCTCAAGGAGCGAGTGCTGGATTGGTTTGAGCCCAGGCTCCTTCTCATCACTGCCTTCAAAGACTGGAGGCTTCAGCATGCCTCCAGAACACAGAGTCTTTGCAAGTCTTTTGAGAACAAAGAGATCATCCTTAACTTTCTTGAAAATGCATCTTATTTCATAGCAGTTACTTTTTCCAATCTGGCTCCCAGAGGTGCTCTCTTATCTTTATTTCTCTGAAAGTGACCATGACAGTTTGGCTCTTCCCAGGTGACAAAGTCATGGGGGCCAGCTCCTGGTAGTCCTTACCTTCACTGCAGATTAACTCAGACTCTCAGGCTGAGGCTGAACATGGATCCCCCTGCTTCTCCCCATCAATTTTCATCTCCCATCTCTTTTCCTCTTGCTTTTCAGTCTTAGAATTACCTGATAGTCACCATTCACAGTTCCTGCAGAGCTCAGCAATTTCTCCTAAAGGAAAGATTCTGGAAAAAATGGAGGGATAAATAAAGAATTGTTTTGCCAAACGTTTTCACTTTTGTCTCAGGTTCAAAGGATGTGTTAGCAAAAAATAAGTCACTCATTATATTCAAATAAACAATACAAATATTTATTAGTGAACTATCTAATCTACTTTCAACATACTAACATTAAAAGAAAAAAAGAAATAGAAACAGTAGAGGAGAGCAACAGTACCTACATCACCGAATTGGATTTACCGGCATCCAGACTTAAAGCGTGCTGGGAAGTTCTGTGTGACAGCAATCCGGAGGTCCAATTGGGAAAAAGTCCCAGGCAGAGCTTCTGCTTTGAGACTTTGGACTGCTGTCTCCTGGGCCTCCTCTAATAATGCCCAGGCCACAAACCGTGAATATCATCATCAGTCTGTGAGCAAAACTGCAGCTCTGGTATTATGTTAATTTTTTACAATGCTATTTGCTTTGTTCTGCGAATCTTGGAATGTTGCTAAGTCCAGGGAGTGGTTGGCCAGACCTCCACAGAGACTTAACAAGTTCCAATATCTGCTTCCTATTGTGTTTCTCTTCCACAGCAGGTGTGGCTGACACCCACACAGTAGTCAGGACAGTGTCCAGTAGGTCAGAAGCAAGGTCAGCGGCCTGCTGTACTCTTTTGCCTGTGAAGCCTGAACAATACTACTTCTATTTTATTTCCCTAACAAGAGCGTAGCTGATTCCTGCACCTTGCTGATGCTCAAGGTGATGAGAGTGTTTTCACATTAGAATTTTAAAATCCTCCAAAAAGATCACTGAGGGACATCCTGTGTTTTCCTGCTCATTCTAATAACATCATTCCTGAGTTTTAATTCAGTAATTTATCTTATGCTGCTACTGCTAAGTCACTTCAGTCGTGTCCAACTCTGTGCGACCCCATAGATGGCAGCCCATCAGGCTCCCCCGTCCCTGGGATTCTCCAAGCAAGAACACTGGAGCGGGTTGCCATTTCCTTCTCCAATGTATGAAAGTGAAAAGTGAAAGTGAAGTCACACAGTCATGTCTGACTCTTGGCGACCCCATGGACTGCAGCCTACCAGGCTTCTCCGTCCATGGGATTTTCCAGGCAAGAGTACTGGAGTGGGGTGCCATTGCCTTCTCCAAATTTATCTGATAAATATGCCAAAAGGGAGATCCATTTAAAAATGTTATTGAGGTAACTCCAAGAGTTTTACAACAAGTAGGAACATAGAACCCATGATCAGACACTGGCTGAGAGATTCCCACCTTGAACAGCTGTCCCTTGCAGGGTGAAGTAGCTGAGGCCATCCTCTTGAGGTGAGCCTGCTTAGGCTCATCCCATGTGGGCCCGCTGCGGTGTTGAACCTTAGATGGGCCAATGGCAGACAGCTGGCTAGAGGTGGAAAAAGAGAAACCTGCCCAGCAGCCTGGGACAACCCACGGGTGAGGACTTAGTAAGGGTCAGCGTCGGGTTGTTAGTTAGAGCCAGCATCAGGGCCCTACTTAAGGACAGGATCTCAGAGGTAACCTGAGGGCCTTAGCAAGGGTCAGTTCAGGCTATAAGTTAAGAACACCTCAGAGACTTCCCCAGGGACATATTCAGGGCCTTGGTTATGGACAAAATCAGCATGTTTATTTTTGTGACAGCTTAGGCTATAAGGGACAGCATCATAGTGTAAGTCAGGGACAGTGTCAAGGTCTTAGGGATAGGGTTAGGGCCTTCATAAGTTATAGTTCAGGCCCTTAGCTAGAGACAGTATCTGGGGCTTAGTTACCGTGAAAATGTTAATTGCTCAGTTGTGTCTGACTCTTTGTGACCCCAGGGACTATGGCTTACCAGGCTCCTCTGTCCATGGAAATCTCCAGGCAAGAATACTGGAGTGTATTGCTATTCCCTTCTCCAGGGGATCTTCCTGACCCAGGGATCAAACCTGGTTCTCCTGTATTGCAGGCAGATTCTTTACCATCTGGGCCACCAGGGAAACCCCAAGGCTTAGTTAAGGAAAGCATCAAGGCTTCTGTTAGAAATAACCTGGGGATGTTAGTTAAAGAAGTTCAGGCTGTAACTGAACAGCATCTTCAGGACTTTAATACAGCTAGCGTCAGGTCCATAGTTATGCTCAGTGTCAGGGCATTATTTAGGGACAGCATCAGAGACCTACTTAAGTAAATATACAGGGCCTTAGTCGTGGAAAGTATCAGGAGGTTACTAAAAGACAACTCAGCCTATTACAGATTTTCTGGGGCTCCAAAATCACTGCAGATGGTGACTGCAGCCATGAAATTAAAAGACACTTGTTCCTTGGAAGAAAAGTTATGACCTAGACAGCATCTTAAAAAGCAGAGATATTACTTTACTGACAAAGGTCCATCTAGTTGAAGCTATGGTCATGTATGGATGAGAGTTGGACTATAAAGAAAGCTTAGTGCCAAAGAATTGATGCTTTTGAACTGTGGTGTTGGAGAAGACTCTGAGAGTCCCTTTGACTGCAAGGATATCAAACCAGAATATTTAGGAAATCAGTCTTAAATATTCATTGGAAGGACTGATGCTGAAGCTGAAGCTCCAATACTTTGACCACCTAATGCCAAGAACTGACTCATTGGAAAAGATCTTGATGCTAGGAAACACTGAAGGCAGGAGAAGGGGACGACAGAGGATGAGATGGTTGGATGGCATCACTGACTGAATGGACATGAGTTTGAGCAGGCTCTGGGAGTTGGTGATGGGCAGGGAGCCTGCATGCTGCAGTCTATGGGCTCACAAAGAGTCAGCCATGACGGAGTGACTGAACTGAACTGATTATGGATAGCATCCGGATTTTAGTGAGGGAAAGTCAACCCATTATTAGAGACATTTTCAGGGCTTTCTGTAGAGACAGCATCAAGGCCTTAGAAAGATCAGGGTCTTGGTACATGGTCAGAAACATAGGCACATATTTAAGGGCCTTAGTAACAGACAGACTATGGCAAAAGTAGGGACATCAAGGGCTACTAGGGACACTCCAACTGTGGTGTTGGATGTCGATACTGGCTCAACAAGCAAGGTTTCTGAAAGTGTGATATGGCGGGAGAATGAGAAACAAGATACAATAATTCAGTGAAAAGCAAGGATCAGGGGACCAATATCGCTCCAAGGTGAAGGTGCCGAAACTGAATCCAATCCAGCTTTATTATACCTTCAGCTGTGAAGGAAAGAATATGTGGGGAGTTAAGCTATAACTCATGTGTGCTTCAGGGCCAAAGAACAAAGTGATCATTAACCATTGAGTAATTAAGAAACAGTAATCAATAACAAATCAGTAACTAAGACTAATATTCTTATCTATAGATTTCCCACCAGATACGTAAAACATGTGACTCTGAGACCCGGTGAGAATAGTCGGGGTCGGTTTTCCAACCCCAGAATCATATCCTGTTTTCAAGACTATCAGCTGTTCCCTCTGGACTTGTTCCAAGAGTCTCATGCCTTATAGCATCCAGTTTATCAGTAATTATACATTTCTTTTGCACCCCTTGCCAGGGCCTGCTTTTCTTTTCTTCTTCCTATCTCCTACAGTTGGAGAAGACTCTTGAGAGTCTCTTAGTTAGGACCAGTGTGGGACTGGTCCACCCATCACCAGGGTGGCGCTAGTGGTAAAGAACCCACCTGCCAATGCAAGAGACAAAAGAGATGCGGGTTTCATCCCTGGGTTGGGAAAATCCCCTGGAGGAGGACATGGCAACCCACACCAGTATTCTTATCTGGAGAATGCACAGGGTGTTATTTAGAGACAAAATTAGGATGTTAGTTAGGGAAAGAGTCAGGGAATTAGTTACAAATAGTGTCAGCTCCTCAGGTAGAGACTTCTCCAAGGCATAAGACCATCATCGCCGAAGTGAGGGACTGTGTCAGGCCATTACTTAGAAACAATGTTAAGGTCTTAATTAGGGAGAGTGTCAGGGCCTCAGAGAAAATGTGAAAACCTTAGTAACAGATACATTAGATCAGTTGTTACTGACATTGTCAAGGCATTCATTAGGGCCAGCGTCAGGGCCTTAGTTAGGGAAGAGAGTTAAGTCTACAGTAAGGGAAAGCTCAGGGCCATAGTTAGTATATGGTCAGGGCCTGGTAGTGAAATTGAGCAGGACTTTGTGGGGCTCCTGGGCATGGAAGCCTTTCTCATGTCTCCTGTTTCTTATCTATTGGGAATAGACTCCAGGCTTTATGACTTCCCTGAGTTCCAAAAGGCAGATTCAAGCAAATGCTAATCAGGAAGGGGAGCAGATGCAGAGAGAAGGGAGGCACCGTCAAGAAACCGTAATTCGGTCTTGGGTCAGGGTCCTGTTTCTGGCTAAAGGGATACACATAACAATATCTATGAGCTCTTTACTGAAATAACCCTGCCCCCTCAAAGAAAATGGAAGATGTAGCATTCTCCATTCCAGAAACCACCTGAGGCCAGATTAAAGGAGTTCAGGCCCTGTACACACCCTGCTGCTGCTGCTAAGTCACTTCAGTCTGACTCTATGCGACCCCAGAGACCAGGCTCCCCCATCCCTGGGATTCTCCAAGCAAGAACATTGGAGTGGGTTGCCATTTCCTTCTCCAATGCATGAAAGTGAAAAGTGAAAGTGAAGTCGCTCAGTCGTGTCTGACTCTTAGCGACCCCATGGACTGCAGCCTACCAGGCTTCTCTGTCCATGGGATTTTCCAGGCAAGAGTACTGGAGTGGGTTGTCATTGCCTTCTCCCTACTCCTTATTAAATCTCTACCCTTAAAACATTGCTATAAAACTCATAACCAAAAACTCCTGCATTGGGGCACAGATTTGGAGAGCTCAAGTTTCCTGTGTCCTTCTTTACCTGGAGGAGCAGTAAAGCCATGCTTTTCTGCTTCATGTGATAGTCTGTCTCTGAGATTTTGGTTTGGCACATGTGCACAGATGTGGAGTTTTGGGATCAGATTGGGTGCTCAATGAGGAGCTGACTTGGGGACAGTTCCTGTGGGTACCCTGACTTGAGGTGCTTCAAGATTTTCTCCATGCCAGCTTCTTTCAAGAGAGTGGAGGGTTGGGTAATTGCTTTAGAGACCAGATCACCTGGGACCCTTGCCTGGAAAGGCCAAGCCCTAGTCATAACCCATCTGTCATCCTGGCAGTTGAAACTCCAGGGTAGCAGAGGAAGAGGGTTTGCCCTAGCAGCTGCCAGAGCCAACATTGCCTTGAAGACGGTCCTCTCTCATCCTGTTTCAGTTCAGCTCAATTCAGTCGCTCAGTTGTGTCTGACTCTTTGCGACCCCATGGACTGCAGCATGCCAGGCCTCCCTGTCCATCACCAACTCCCAGAGTTTACTCAGACTCATGTCCATTGAGTTGGTGAGGCCAGGCAACCATCTCATCCGGACTTCATCTTTCCGAGCATCAGGGTCTTTTCAAATGAGTCATCTCTTCGCATGAGGTGTCCAAAGTATTGGAATTTCAGCTTCACCATCAGTCCTTCCAATGAACACCCAGGACTGATCTCCTTTAGGATGGACTGATTGGATCTCCTTGCAGTCCAAGGGACTCTCAAGACTCTTCTCCAACACCACAGTTCAAAAGCATCAATTCTTTGGCAGTCAGCTTTCTTTATAGTCCAACTCTCATCCATACATGACCACTGGAAAAACCATAGACTTGACTAGTTGGACCTTTGTTGGCAAAGTAATGTCTCTGCTTTTTAATATGCTGTCTAGGTTGGTCATAAATTTTCTTCCAAGGAGCAAGCATTAGTCTCTTAAATTCATGGCTGCAGTTACCATCTGCAGTGATTTTGGAGACCAAAAAAAAATAAAGCCTCTCACTGTTTTCCCATCTATTTGCCATGAAGTGATGGGACCACATGTCATAATCCTAGTTTTCTGAATGTTGAGTTTAAGCCAACTTTTCACTCTCCTCTTTCACTTTTATCAACAAGCTCTTTAGTTCTTTGCTTTCTGCCATAAGGGTGATGTCATCTGCATATCTGAGGTTATTGATATTTCTCCTTGCAATCTTGATTCCACCTTGTGCTTCTGCCAGCCCAGAGTTTCTCATGACTTACTCTGCATTTAAGTTAAATAAGCAGAGTGACAATATACAGCCTTGGTGTACTCCTTTTCCTATTTGAAACCAGTCTGTTGTTCCATGTCCAGTTCTAACTGTTGCTTCCTGACCTGCATACAGATTTCTTAAGAGACAGGTCAGGTGGTCTGGTATTCCCATCTCTTTCAGAATTTTCCACAGTTTGTTGTGATCCACACAAAGGCTTTGACATAGTTAATAAAGCAGAAATAGATATTTTTCTGACTCTCTTGCTTTTTCGATGATCCAATGGAAGTTGGCAATTTGATCTCTGATTCCTCTGCCCTTTCTAAATCCAACTTGAATATCTGAAAGTTCACGGTTCATGTACTGTTGAAGCCTGGCTTGGAGAATTTTGAGCATTACTTTAGTAGTATATGAGATGAGTGCAATTGTGCAGTAGTTTGAGCATTCTTTGGCATTGCCTTTCTTTGGAATTGGAATGAAAACTGACTTTTTCCAATTCTGTGGTCACTGCTCAGTATTCCAAATTTGCTGACATATTGAGTGTAGCACTATCACAGCATCATCTTTTAGGATTTGAAATAGCTCAATTGGAATTCTATCACTTCCACTAGCTTTGTTGGTAGTGATGCTTCCTAAGGCCCACTCGACTTTGCATTCCTGGATGACTGGCTCTAGGTTGGTGACCACACCATCGTGGTTATCTGGGTCATGAAGATCTTTTTTGTACAGTTCTTCTGTGTATTCTTTCCACCTCTTCTTAATATCTTCTTCTTCTGTTAGGTCTATATCATTTCTGTCCTTTATTGTTCCCATCTTTGCATGAAAATTTCCCTTGGTATCTCTAATTTTCTTGAAGAGCTCTCTAGAGTTTCCCATTCTATTGTTTTCCTCTATTTCTTTGCATTGATCATTGAGGAAGCCTATGTTATCTCTCCTTACTGTTCTTTGGAACTCTGCATTCAAATGGATATATCTTTTCTTTTCTCCTTTGCCTTTTGCCTCTCTTCTATTCACAACTATTTGTAAGGCCTCTTTAGGCAACCATTTGCCTTTTTGCATTTCTTTTCCTTGGGGATGGTCTTGATCCCTGCCTCCTGTACAATGTCACTCATCCTGTTTGGACCCACTCAAATGTCCTACTCCATGGAATTAATTTGGAAAACCAGAAAAGTAGCACTTAGGATGTTGCAACTCCTTGGCCCGCGTGTGGTAACTCCCTGGAGTGCAGTCTGAAGCCTCTTTAACTTTGTATATTCAGCATAATCTTGGTTCCCATTTGGGTGATTTTTTTGTTCCAGGAAATTTCATTTGGAAGGTGCTTGTGAGTTCCTTCAGAAAACTAAGATCTGGTCCCATTACTTCATGGGAAATAGATGGGGAAACATTGGAAGCAGTGTCAGACTTTATTTTTGGGGGGTTCAAAATCACTGCAGATGGTGATTGCAACCATGAGATTAAAAGATGCTTACTCCTTGGAAAGAAAGTTATGACCATCCTAGATAGCATATTAAAAATCAGAGATATTACTTTGCCAACAAAGGTCTGTCTAGGTAAGGCTATGGTTTTTCCAGTGGTCATGTATGGATGTGAGAGTTGGACTGTGAAATAAGCTGAGCACCAAGTAATTGATGCTTTTGAACTGTGGTGTTGGAGAAGAGTCTTGAGAGTCCCTTGGACTGCAAGGAGATCCAACCAGTCCATTCTAAAAAAGATCAGTCCTGGGTGTTCTTTGGAAGGACTGATGCTAAAGCTGAAACTCCAATACTTTGGCCACCTCGTGCTAAGAGCTGACTCATTTGAAAAGACCCTGATGCTGGGAGGGATTGGGGGCAGGAGGAGAAGGGGATGACGGAGGATGAGATGGCTGGATGGCATCACCGACTTGATGCGTATGAATTTGGGTGAACTCCAGGAGTTGGTGATGGAGAGGGAGGCCTGGCGTGCTGTGATTCATGGGGTCGCAAAGAGTTGGACACGATTGAGTGACTGAACTGAATTGTGAGTTCCTTTGCCTTTAAGTGATCTGTATTTGTGCTGGAATTAACTATTCTCTTTGGCTAAGTAAGTACTATTTGACAGATTCTAATAGTTCTTTTGATCTCCTGCTAACTTTGAGATGTTTTAAAGGGCCCCTGAGACATCTTAAAAATGTTTGATTAGTATATTAAATTATATGGAATTCATAAAAATCTAGTATGTACTGATAAAATGTTATCAGTCATAATTCTAATTATTTTTAAATGCTGAATGTCAAAGTAGTAACTAAGTTTCTTTGGTCAATTACATTGTGAATGAATGTTTAACTATGACGTTTTAAGTCTATTCATTATTTATAGACAGTTATTGTACTCTAATGATTTTGCAAAAGTGCTCCACCTTCAACAAGGTTGATGTAGAGGACTGTTTAACAAACACCATGTCATACCACTGAACTGGATAAGAAATTAAAAATCTTACTTGAAAATCTGATGGCTTCATAAAAAGTTAACAGAAGGATTGTTTACTGGTGAACATGGTTATGTTTATGGTTGTCTTTCATTACTGGTTTAGATCTGTTTTCCAGATATAAGGAAATCCTTCCCTTCAAGCTAAGTAAGACTTTGAGCAATTGGATGAATGACACCTCTGTACTGAAGTCCATATTTATGTTAGCTTTGCTTTTTCTCTAATATTTAGAAGGAAAGGGAACTTATCTAGTGAAGTTATCAGCGTGTAATGACGCATGATGTATCACTACTTACTTTAGGTCTACTGCTAAAAGCACATGTATAATGCTTGTGTGACAACTGGGTATAAATGATAAAATGTATGGCCTATGAAGCATTTTCTCATTAATGTGCCTCTGAGCATGTTCACAATACTTGATCAGTATTCCCCCCACATGGATGACCTCGGCAAACAGAGAAGAATCCTAGCACTGAGGGACATGATACACTTGCAGGGCAAAGAGCTGAATCAATCCTGAACTGAGGGATAGATATTTTGATCATCAGTGTTCTGTTTTGAAGACTTGTAATCAAAAGGGAAAAAAATATCTTCACGTATTGAGGTTTGAGGAAGTCACTCTGATACACGGTTTAACTTAAATGTTACTGACCAAAGTGGCCTGTTTCATGGCTTTTCAGACATGCATCGTACATCTGTTTTGGCATAGAGGAGGCGGGGGTGCTTTTGAAAGTCAAAAAGGAGTACCTATGTTTCAGGCACCCAAGGTGAAGCTAAGTGACCACTGTGGGTGTGATTGTAGATGCATCCTTGCAGTGCTGAGCTTATACGTCTGAGCCCTGTCAGACTTGGGATGCCACTAGCCATTCTCAAAACGTCTGCTGGTAACTGCAACCTTAGCTTTCAAGAACTCCTCTCCTAACTGTCAAATTTTAAACAATGAAATTAGATCAGATATTAATAGAAAGACAAGACATACCTGTAATGGTCAGTAGCTCCTGTTATGAATATGTTAATAGTACATCAGAAGTTAAAACCTACTGAGGCAGAATTAGACAACAGGCTCTGCAAAATGCTTGTTTGAGACTAGGTTTCAGACTCAGCCTCCTGAATTCCTAAGGAAATGAGATGTATAATTACTATTAAAACTTAGTAATAGTTCCTGCTTTTTAACTTTTAAAAAGTTAAAGTTCCTGCTTTTTAACTTTTTATTTTGTATTGGGGTGTAGCCACTTAACAATGTTGTGATAGTTTCAGGTGAACAGTGAAGGGGCTCAACCATACATGTATTATGTATCCATTCTACACCAATCACTCCTACTTTTAACTAGGTTTGTTGCACCAAAATAGCAGACCAAGAGATTGAGATCTTGATCATACAAGATTCTGATTCAGGAGTTAAAACTCAAATATTACTACTCTGATATCCTTTCTCCCAAATTTAGGCAGGTTTATGCCCCATTTAAGCAAGAAGCAGTCTGAGTGGTCATCACCCCACCCCCTGAAAGATGTGGGGAAAGATAAAACCAAAGTGGGAATTAAAAATGAGTCTCCCTTAAACCAAGTTCCTCTGCCAAACTTATGATTAATGTCTCAATCTGAAATTATTCCTTTTCTTATAAAGCATCTGACCTCCACAAGACTGAGGAGTTTCAGAGAGAAGAGAGGGGTGAAACTGAGAGGGACACTAAGGGTTTCTTGGGCATAGAAGTCTTTCTGTGTACCCTGGTACTTCTTTGCAGGGAACTTCCCTGAGCTCCAAAGCACAGAATTGAACAGTTTCTAATCAGGGAAGGTAGGGGATGCAGAGACAAGGGAGGAATAGTCAAGAATAATAGTGCAACCTTGAGGCAGGGCCCTAGTTCTTCCTTATGAGATACACATAACAATAGTTTTGAGCTTCTTACAGAGCTGAAACTCCAACAAATGGAAGATGATGGCGTTCTTCATTTCAGAGAAGCTGATTAAGAGACCTTTGAGGCCAGATTAAAGGAGTGCAGGCCTGAACACACTCTAATCCTTATTAAAAACCCTGTCCTTGAACTATCTCTACAAATACCTTACCAAGTCCTTTGTCATTGGGACACACATTTTTGAGGATATCAGTCTGCTGTGTCTCCAACTGGTAGGCAAAGTGATAAAACTAATCTTTTATACTTCCTAAAATTATGTCTCTAGGGTTCAATTTACCACTGGTGCAGAAAGGCTGAGTTCTTCACATCAGTTAGGTAGCAACTCAGGCTGTTGGTTAGAAACAGTATCAGGTCTTTAGTTATGGAAAGTGTCAGAGCATTAGTAAGGGACAGACCAAGACATTACGGTCAGCGTCAGGGCCTTAGTTAGGGATAACATCAGGGCCTTAGTTAAAGCTTTTTAAGACAGCTATGGATCTCATCAGGGATTTAGGCATAGTATCAGGGCTTTTAGTTATAGACTGCATCTGGGTATTAGTGATGGACAGCTCAGGCAGTTAGAGACAATGTCAGGGCCTTAGATAAGGACATCCTTGGAGCTTGGGGGAAGAGAGTATCAACATCTTAATTAGAGATAGTGTCAAGATGTTGGTTAGCACAGTGTCAGGGCATTAGTGAAAGAGTTAGATAATTAGGTAAAAAGTGTCAGGGCCTTACAAACAGTGTAAAGGACTTAGATCATAAGGGACTTGGTTAGAGACATCATCACTTTTGTGTATTTATTTCATACTCAACTCTTTCCTGGTGGCTCAGATGGTAAAGAATATGCCTGCAATACAAGAGATCCAGGTTTGGTTCCTGGATTGGGAAGATCCCCTGGAGAAGGAAATGGCTATCCCCTCCAGTATTTTTGCCTGGATAATTCCTTGGACAGAGGAGCCTGGCAGGTTACCGACCATGGGGTGGCAAAAAGTTGGATACAACTGAATGGCTAACACTTTCACTGTCACGTTCAGAATAAAGTCAAGAACCAAAAGGAGAGCAAGGCTTCAGGCTGAGAGGGACAATGTCTGATTCACATTTAATGCTACATCCATAATGCCTATTACCTAGTACTAGGATAAAATAGTTTGAGAACATAAAAGAGTAAAGTTTACTTATCCTGAACACTCATTTATGAGAAAAACTTCACTCTCCATTGAAAGTACATAAATAGGTTGCTATTACCACACAAAATTGCTAGAATCCTTTGGCTTATATGTAATTTTATTTTCAACATAAGCCCATAATCACAATAACATAATCAAAATTTATGAAACTATTTTAGAATAGCATCTAAGGATTAATTGAAATTCACAAATATCCAGCAAAAGTTAATGTACTTAAAAATTATAATAAAGGGTTTAAAAAGCCAATGACCCAAACTTTAGTGTCAATGAAGATATATCCATCAAAACGATCTCTAAAAAAAAGGATGTCATCAGGATTTCTAAAGTTGATGTATACTTTTGAGTGGGGGTGAGTATAAAGTCTAAAAGAAGAGACAACAATGAAAATAGTAAGAAACTCAAGACGTCTTTTTATTTTTCTTTTCCTGAATACAACAAACTAGTTCAGATAAAACCTTTATTCCAAAGAATAACTTCTCAATTATTTTCAATAATTAGGATATTCTTTAGCAAGAAAACCAAACAAAATATTAACAGAATCTTTTTAAAGATTTCAGAGAGGCACTTTAGGTCGGTCTGTCTACTGCACAAAGCCAGGGTAAGAAAGCCGGTCCTCAGGGGTAGAAAATCAAAGGTCCCGCAGTGCAGCTTGTGGGCTCTTAGTTTCCAACCAGGGGTTGAACCCAGGCCCAGCAGAGAAAGCTCGGAGTACTAACCACAGTACTGCCAGGGAACTCCAGGTTGGCCTCTTAATGTTGGTAAAGGCTTCTCACCCGAGCTCAGTGGTAAAGGTGTGCGGGCAGCAGGTGCAGCTGCTGTTCCAGCTGCTCCTTGGTGATGCTGGGGGCAGCCGCCGGATGGCCACTTGGGAGAGACGCCGCTGGTTTGTTTCGCTAGATCCACTTTAAGCTCCAGCTCCCCGGGAGCCCGGACACCTGTGTTTATGTTCTTGGCGTATCCAACACAAACACGCATTTTAGAAAAGATTAAAGATAATATGCGCGGAGAACACGGCTGTCAAAAGGGTGACGAGGGCTGAACAATCTAAAAGGGATCTGTGAGGTCAGAAAAGGCTGAGCACACTGCCGTTTTTCAAGAAATCTTTTAATTAAAACCAGACAGTCGTTGACGGTGCAGCCCCCACGCTCCTTATTGCGAGGTCGGGCGGATCCGCCGCCCTCAGCAGTATGCAAGACCACTGTGCGGCGCTCGAGGGCCCAGTGTCCTAGCCTCGACGGGAAACATCCACAGGCTGAAATGATTTTTCTTTCTCCTAAGCCAGAAAAGATCACGTCCAAGAGCGTCCTCGCCGCCCAGACTCCTACCCCCCGGCCGCTGTCCTCGGTGCTGAAGCTCCGGCCCCTCCCCCCGGCGCCCCCTACTGCTCGGGACAGACCTCTTATCGCGAGGTTTGCCGGCTCCCCCGACCCCGGCCCCGCTCTCACTCTGCTTAGGGCGGTTCTCTTTAGCTGGCAGGTTCTGCCTGCGCTGCTCCCACAGCCGAAGGAAGAGGCCAGCGCTTCCTCGGACTTCCCCAGGGGTGATTCTAGGGAGAACTGGCTTTTTACGGGTGACGGCTTCTTCCCCGGCTCGGACCCCGGGTAGCAACGACCACCCCGGGCCCTCCTGGGAGTGAAACCCACTCTTTCCGCGGAGCTGTCGCCGGTTCCCGTCAGGACGAAACCTCGCGAGAACTGGACCGCTTCCACCAAGTCCCCGCCTTTCAGAGGCCCGCGCTCTGGTCCTGTCTCCGGGGCTGCAGGTCCGCATCCGTCTCCCACCTCCGCCGGGGCCAGGGTCGGGGATCGGCTGCGAGTGGCGATCTGTGGACCTGGAGTCTAGGTCAGCGGGAAATTCGGAAACATCGGGCTTAGCACTAGCGGAAGCTTTGAATTGGGCTGTGCGGGGTAGAGTCTCTTTCCCGCAAAGAAATATTTCAGGGAATTACACACTCCTGCTTAATAAAGTAGTGTTTACAGCTGTTTATTCCTTTCGATGGGCTTCCCTGATAGCTCAGTTGATAAAGAATCCTCCTGCAATGCGGGAGAGCTGGATTCATTTCCTGGGTTGAGATCTCCTGGAGAAGGGAACAACTACCCACTCCAGTATTCTGGCCTGGAGAATTCCATGGACTATATAGTCCATGGGGTCACAAAGTGTCGAACACAACTGAGTGAATTTTACTTCACTTCATTCTTCTCGAAAGAAATCTGAACATTGCATCAGAGAGTAGCGATTACATTTAATAAAAAGCAAGCGACTGACAAATAGCACAGACCAGTACATGGCTCTCCTCTACTAAGTAGAATACTTGAGAGTTGAGAAAAAAAAATTGGGTTAGGGTTAGGGTTAGGGTTAGGGTTAGGGTCAGATGGTAAAGAATCTACCTGCAATGGGAGAGAACTCTCACTATTCTCGGAAGGGACCTCTGGGTGGGAAAGATTCCTTGGAGAATGGAATGGCTACCCACTTCATTATTGTTAAAACTAAGATCAGGGCATCCTGTCCCATCACCTTGAGGCAAACAGATGGGGTAAAAAATACAAACAGTGGCCGACTTTTTTGTCTTGGGCTACAAAATCACTGTGGACTGTGAATGCAGCCGTGAAATTAAAAGACATTTGCTTGCTCCTTGGAAGAAAAGCCATGAGAAACCTAAACAGCATATGAAAAAGCAGAGACAATACTTTGCTTCTGACCATCGTCCATATAGTTAAAGCTATGATTTTTCCAGTAGCCATGTACAGATGTGAAAGTTGGGTGATAAAGAAGGTGGAGTGCTGAAGAATGGATGCCTTTGAATTGCAGTGCTGGAGAAGACTCTTGAGAGTCCTTTGCACAGCAAGATCAAACCAGTCATTCCTAAAGGAAATCAGCCCTGAATATTCATTGGAACCTTCATGCTGAAGCTATAGCTCCAATACTTTGGCCACCTGATGCGAAGAGCCAACTCACTGGAAAAGACTCTGTTGCTGGGAAAGATTGAGGGCAGGAGGAGAAGGGGGCAACAGAGCATGAGATGGTTGGATGGCATCACCAACTCAATGACATGAGTTGAGCAAACTCCAGGAGATACTGAAGGGCAGGGAAGCCTGTGT
Source organism: Redunca redunca (assembly GCA_006410935.1). Classification (NCBI taxonomy): domain Eukaryota; kingdom Metazoa; phylum Chordata; class Mammalia; order Artiodactyla; family Bovidae; genus Redunca; species Redunca redunca. Next base: position 471,218 of record SJYQ01002256.1, read on the forward strand.
GCTGCAATCCATGGGATCACAAAGAGTCGGACACAACTGAGTGACTGAACAGGGAACAGCAACCAGTATTCTTGCCTGAACAATTCCATGGACAGAGGAGCCTGGCAGGCTACATTCCATGGAGTCACAAAGAATTCTGATGCTATGGAGGGACTAACACTTTCACTTCAGTATATCAAGACTAGGGGTAATGGTAGTTGCTTGGCCCATGTGACATGTGTTTTTTTCACTCTTTTTCCAGTAACTTTCCAATTTTGCATATTAATAAATATCTGTGGGAGGCAGACTTCCCTGGTAGCAACTAAGCCCATGCACTACAACTACTGAACCTACATGCTGCTTCAGAGAAAGCTAGCTGCTTTTACACTGAAACAAAGATCCAGCACAGGCGAAAATTTTAAAAGCATATATATATATATATATATATATATGAAGATCAATATCAAGCAAAACAAATGCAAACAATATTCTATTCCATAGTTAACCGCTGACAGATTCACAAAACACTGAATTCACAAGTGTTTTATTGTGATTCATAGTAAGAGAAATATATACATGCATATGTATATGTGGGGAGGTTACCTTCCCAGGTGGCACAGTGGTAAAGAAGCCACCTGCCAAAGCAGGACACACAAGAGATGGAAGAAATGCATGTTTGATCCCTGGGTTGGGAAGATCTCCTGGAGGAGAAAATGGCAACCCCCTCAAATATTCTTATCTGGAAAACTCCATGAACAGAGGAGCTTGGTGGGCTACTGTCCATGGGGTTGCAAAGAGTCAAAACTGAGCATACACACACAAAAACATACACATATATGTGTGTGTAATTTTGGTCTTTATCCCTATTTCTGGCACAGAGCTCCTAAAACTTTGGAATTTCCTACAAAGTGGTGACACCAATATACACGTCTTGTGCAATGTTAATGAGGTCACTTTTGGAAAGCCGTCAGGTAACTTAAGGATGGGCTGGTTACCAGGAGACCCAACCATGTGATTGGAGGATTGGAACTTTCAGTCCCACCTCTGATATTGGGGGAGGGGAAAGGAGATGGAGTTAGTATGTATGGTTATCTATATCTATGGCTAATATTGTAATCAATCATGCTTATGTAACGAAGTCTCCATAAAAACTCAAAAGGACAAGTTCAGACAGCTTCAGAGTTGGTGAACTTAAGGAAATTTGGAAAGAGTAGCATGTCAGAAAATAAGGATCATGGCATCTGGTTCCATCACTTCATGGGAAATAGATGGGGAAACAGTGCAAATAGTGTCACACTTTATTTTGGGGGCTCTAAAATCACTGCAAATGGTGACTGCAGCCATGAAATTAAAAGACGCTTACTCCTTGGAAGAAAAGTTATGACCAACCTAGATAGCATATTGAAAAGCAGAGACATTACTTTGCCAACAAAGGTCCATCTAGTCAAGACTATGGTTTTTGCAGTGATCATGTATGGATGTGAGAGTTGGACTGTGAAGTAAGCTGAGCACCAAAGAATTGATGCTTTTGAACTGTGGTGTTGGAGAAGATTCTTGAGAGTCCCTTGGATTGCAAGGAGATCCAACCAGTCCATTCTGAAAGAGATCAGCTGTGGGATTTCTTTGGAAGGAATGATGCTAAAGCTGAAACTCCAGCATTTTGTCCACCTCATGCTAAGAGTTGACTCATTGGAAAAGACTCTGATGCTGGGAGGGATTGGGGGCAGGAGGAGAAGGGGATGACAGAGGATGAGATGGCTGGATGGCATCACCAACTTGATGGATGTGAGTTTGAGAGAATTCTGGGAGTTGGTGATGGACAGGGAGGCCTGGCGTGCTGCAATTCATTGGGTCACAAAGAGTTAGATACAACTGAGTGACTGAACTGAACTGAGCATGTCTGGAGAGGGCATGGAAGTTTTGTGCCCTTACCCATGTCTTTCCTAGGCATCTCTTCCATCTATTTGTTCCATAATTATACATTTTTGTAATAAACCAATAATCTAGTAACTAAAATGTTTCTTTGAGTTCTGTGAGCAGCTCTAGCAAATTAAACCAACCCAAGAAAGGGGTCATGGGAACCTCCAATCTGCAGCCCATTGGTCAAAAGCACAGGTGACAACCTGGGCTTGTGATTGGCATCTGAACTGGGTGGTGGGATGGGACATGAACACAACACAGTCTTGTGGAACTGAGCACCTTTACCTGTGGGATCCAATGCTATCTCTGGGTAGATAGTATCCAAATGGAGTTGAATTGTAGACACTTTAACTTGTGTCACAGAATTGCTTATTGATAGTGTGGAAAGCCCTCCATATATTATAATCTGGTGCAGAGCCCACTGAACAAGTTACAAAGTGAGTCATTCAGTCATGTCCAACTCTTGGGACCCTGTGGATTGTAGCCTGCCAGGCTCCTCTGTCTGTGGAATTTTCCAGGCAAGAATACTTGAATGGGTTGCCATTTCCAAGAATATACAGAAAAAATTAAGTCTGTCTTTACTTTTCTCAGCCCCCCAGCATCCTTTTCCAAAAAGCAACTGTCATTACTATCTTTTTGTTTCTTTCCAAAGATGTGGTATGTATTAAAAGTATATAATTATTTGTTCTTTCAACCTCTTCAAATGATAGTGTACTGCTGCTGCTGCTGCTGCTAAGTCATGTCAGTTGTGTCCAACTCTGTGCAACCCAATAGATGTCAGCCCACTAGTTTCCCCATCCCTGGGATTCTCCAGGCAAGAACAATGGAGTAGGTTGCCATTTCCTTCTCCAATGAATGAAAGTGAAAAGTGAAATTGCTCAGTCATGTCTGACTCTTTGTGACCCCATGCACTGCAGCCTACCAGGCTCCTCCTCCCCTGGAATTTTCCAGGCATGAGTACTGGAGTGGGTTGCCATTGCCTTCTCCAAGATAGTGTACTACATGTACTATTCTACACATTGCTTATATCTCAGAAAACTTTTCAGATTAATGCCTATAGAACTATCCTGTTCTTATTTATAGCTACATGCCATTACATTGGGTCTTCCCAGGTGGCTCAGTGGTAAAGAAACTGCCTGCTAAAGCAGGAGACTCGGGGTCAAACCATGGGCCAGAAAGATCCCCTGAAGTAGGAAATAGCAACCAGCTCCTGTATTCCTGCCAGCAGAATCCCCATGGACAGAGGAACCTGGAGGGCTATGGTCCATGGGGTCGCAAAGAATTGAACACAACTGAGTGACTGAGCATGCATGCACACCATTACACTACATGGATATTTTTAATTTACTTAAACAGTTCTTTTTTGAAAGACAATTTCTTTCCAATCCTTCTATATGATAGTGTCAACTAATTAGATCAGACATATAGTAACATTAACATGTTATTTTACTTGTATATAAGGGAAAGCAATCAATAGATTGATTTCATCTAAGAATTAAAGGGGAAAAAAAAGCCCACCACGGGTTATAGAAGAGGAAAAATAGAAGCAAAAGAAAGAAGAAAAATATAATAACAATCTGTGTATCTTATATTTTCACCTCCTTGAATAAGCTGCTGATTCGCTGGCCAGTTCTGTTCAGAGGCCAGTTGGGTTCTGCCTTGGACCATCTAGAGAGATCATTAAAATAACAATTTCAGCTGTTTATAGAGTCTTTGAAAAACCTTGAGATTGGTGTCAATAATGTATATATGGAAGACTGTTCCAGGAAAATTCCTGCCTTTGTCTTTAGTTAGCACTTTGTCTTATTCAGGCCAGGACTGTACCATTTCCCTCTTCGGAATAACTCAAAGAAATGCTGCAGGGAAGAATTTTGTACGTGTGGAAAATATAATGGTAGCATCAGTGCTGACAACTGGAATTGCTGAATTGAAAGATGTTTTTTAATTATGAGAGATATTGCCCTACTGCTCTCCACGGCAGGGTATAAGAGGAGACACACTCATGTATAGACGATACACTGTCAACTTTCTCTTCTTTACTTCCAATTCACATTTAATTTCTAGTCTTTCAATACACACTAAACCTGATGTGAAGAGTCAATTCATTGGAAAAGACCCTGATGCTGGGAAAGATTGAGGGCAGGAGGAGAAAGGGATGACAGAGGGTGAGATGGTTGGCATCATCAACTCAATGGACATGAGTTTGAGCAAACTCTGGGAGACAGTGAAGGACTGGGAAGCCTGGTGTGCTGCAGTCCATGGGGTTACAAAGAGTCAGACACAACTGAGCAACTGAACAACTGGATTTATTAATAGAACACATAAGCATATTTTGACTTTCACCAAGAAACAATTGATATTTTTCTTAAAATATGGAAACATTTCTATCTCCAGGTTTCTCATTTTAACAGATATGATTAAAAGAATTATTTGGCTTTCTTTCTAATTCTATTCTAATTACATTGACAAATAAAACTTCCACAGAACCTTGGTATTGAGGAGACAAAAAGAGAGGTGAAGGTATTAATCAATGACGAATACAGAGCCTAGCTGTTTCTTTGCAACAGAATTCATCTTTCTATATATTCGATGAATTTGTGTTTTTCAGTATCAGCAAGTACATTAACCAAATAGATAAAACAGTTTTGTGTTAACATACAGTTAACACTGTGTGTGCAGTACAAATGAAACAACTCTTTGAGGTTTCCTGGTTATTTTCTTTCCAAATCCCAAACATGTGTGTCAAGGCATATGCATAAGCCAAAGCACACTGATATGCTGCAAATGCCACAGGTTTGCTCTTGGTCAGGGAAGTAAAGGGAGTCATGAGCAGAGCCTCAGTGGAGTCAGTCATCTCCCCCTGCAAACTGCTACACATGAACTTCTAGGAGGGCACCATAAGATTACCTGGGCTTGCTGGTATGTTGCCCTGTACTTGCAGATCTCTACACAGTGAAGAACAGTGGAAGTCATTGCTCTCCCTCAACTCTAAAGATCCTTAACCATAAAGAATCTGGTTTAGTAGCCAGCTGCATAGTTGGATGCTTCTTAGGGACAGGATTCTGTAAGCTGCTGAAGTTTCTTTTTTGGGTGCCCCAGAAGCACAACTGTGGTGGACAGCCCAGGTAGGATCCGTGGGAGTGGGACGTGCCTGGAAGTCATTTATTAAAATAGGAACCCTGGAGATCAAGTTTGGGAGGGAAATGAAAAGTTCTTTACTGTAGGTGTTAATTCTAAAAGGAAATATAATTGTAGGTAATTAAGATATTCTGATCAAAAGACAGAAGTTGCAGCAGTGTAGATATGGGCACCATGAGGATACAGGTGATATGATATTAAAGCATGAGATTGGGCAGAGGTCACCTAGAAAGGGATTATAAGGACCCTCTATTTTAGAGGGTCCTAGACTAAACTCTAGGGCAGCCCAACATTTAGAGGTCAAAAAGAAGAAAGGGCATACCATAAGAGACTGAGAAGATGTGCCAGTGTGGTAAGATGAAAGCCATGAGAGATGGAATGCCCAGAAATCAATGAAATAAGGGGTTTCAAGAAGGGGAATGATGCACAGCTTCAAATCTTTCTGATAGATCAAGTGATCAGGAGATTGACAATTGATCTATTCTGTAAAATGGAAGTCATTGCAACCTAAAAATAAGATGTCAGCAGAGTGATGGGGATGAAGAACTATTTCTAAGAAAAAGAGGTAAAAAAGAAAATTAGATTATAAGTCACTACCAGTAACAGAAAAATGGGAGGGGTGCCATAAAGTAAGGAGATGTAGGGTGAAGACTTGGTTTATTTGTTTTTAAGGAAGCTAATTTATAGCTTCTTTCTAATAATTACATAACACAAATGGAAAAAAAGATTATGTTTTGTGTGCTTTCATAAGCAGGACATATTGCAGAAATCAGCTAATTTAGATGACAATTATATATGCCATTCTAACAGCAATGTTTGAATTTTCTCCCTGGTTGTTGTTCAGCTGCTAAGCCATGTCTGACTCTTTGCAACCTCATGGACTGCAGCATGCCAGGCTCCCTTGTCCTTCACTATCTCCTGGAGTTTGTATAAATTCATATACATTGAGTCAGTGATGCTATCTAACCATCTCAACCTCTGTCACTCGCTTTTCCTTTTGCCATCAATGTTCCCCAGTTTCAGATCTTTTCCAATGAGTTGGCTCAGGTGGCAAAGTATTGGAGCTTCAACTGCAGCATCAGTCCTTCCAAAGAATATTCAGAGTTTATTTCCTTTAGGATTGCCTGGTTTTTTCTTCTTGTAGTCCAAGAGATTCTCAAGAGTCTTCTCCAGCACCACAATTCTAAAGCATCAATTTTTTCAGCACTCAGTCCTCTTTATGGTCCAAATCTCACATCCATATATGACTACTGGAAAAGCCATAGCTTTGACTGTACAGTCCTTTGTCAGCAAAGTGATAACTCTGCCACTTAATATGCTATATAGGTTTGTCATAGGTTTTCTTCTATAGAGCAAGTGTCTTCTAATTTCATAGCTACAGTCACCATCTGCAGTGATTTTGGAGCCCAAGAAAATAAAATCTGTCACTGCTTTCACTTTTTCTGCTCCTATTTACCATGAAGTGATGGGACTGGGTGCCATGACCTTAGTCTTTTTAAGTCTTTTTAATGTTGAGTTTTAAGCCAGCTTTTTCACTCTCCTCTCTGACCAACAGGCTCACTGATTCCTCTACTATCTGCATATCTGAGGTTATTGATATTTCTCCCAGCAATTCTGATTCCAGCTTGTGATTCCTTGAGCATGACATATAAGTTATATAAGTAGGGTGACAATATACAGCCTTGACATACCCTTTTCCCAATTTTGAACCAGTCCATTGTTCCATGTCTGGTTCTAACTGTTGTTTCTTGATCACATGCATGTTTCTCAGAAGACACTCAAGGTGGTCTGATATTACCATCTCTAAGAATTTTCCAGTTTGTTGTGATTCACACAGTCAAAGGCTTTAGAGTAGTCAATGATACAGAAGTAGGTGTTTTTCTGGAATTCCCTTGCTCTCTCTATGATCCAACAGTGTTGGCAACTTAATCTCTTGTTCCTCTGCCTCTTTGAAACCCAACTTGTAAATCTGGAATTTCTCAGTTCACATTGTGCCAAAGACTAGCTTGAAGGATTTTTGAGCATAACCTTGCCAGCATGTGAAATGAGTAAAATCATATGATAGTTTGAACTTTCTTGGGCACTGCCATTCTTTAGGATTGGAAAGATAACTGACATTTTCCAGTCCTGTGGCCACTGTTGAATTTTCTAAATTTGCTGATATACTGAATGCAGCCCTTTAATGGCATCATCTTTTAGGATATTAAATAACTCAGCTGGAATTCCATCACATACACTAGCTTTTTTTTTAATGTTTTTTAATATTTTTTTTATTGAAGGATAACTGCTTTATAGAATTTTATTGTTTTCTGTCAAACCTCAACATGAATCAGCCATAGGTATACATATATCCCCTCCCTCTTGAACCTCCCTCCCTTATCCCACCCCATTCCTCCCCACTAGGTTGATACAGAGCCCCTGTTTGAGTTTCCTGAGCCATACAGCAAATTCTCATTGGCTATCTATTTTACATATGTTAATGTAAGTTTCCATGTTACTCTTTCCATACATCTCACCCTCTCCTCCTCTCTACCATGTCCATAAGTCTGTTCTCTATGTCTCTTTCTCCACTGCTGCCCTGTAAATCAATTCTTCAGTACCATTTTTCTAGATTCCATACAGATACATTAGAATACAATGTTTATCTGACCCTTTCTGACTCACTGCACTCTGCATAATAGGTTCTAGGTTCACCCATCTCATCAGAACTGACTCAAATGCATTCATTTTTATGGCTGGGAAATATTGCATTGTGTATATGTACCACGACTTCTTTATCTATTCCACTGTCAATGGACATCTAGGTTGCTTCCATTTTCTAGCTATTGTAAATAGTTTTTCAGTGAACAATGGGATACATGTGTTTTTCTCAATTTTGGTTTCCTAAGGGTATATGCCTAGGCCTGGGATTGCTGGGTCATATGGCAGTTTTATTACTTTTTTTTTTTTTAATTTTTATTTTAACTTTAGTTTACTTTACAATACTGTATTGGTTTTGCCAAACATTGACATGAATTCACCATGAGTGTACATGCGTTCCCAAACATGAATCCCCTCCCACCTCCTACCGCATAACATCTCTCTGGGTCCTCCCCATGCACCAGCCCCAAGCATCCTGCATTCTGCATCGGACATAGACTGGCGTTTCATTTCTTATGTGATAGTATACATGTTTCAATGCCATTCTCCCATCTCATCCCACCCTCTCCCTCTACCCCAGAGTCCAAAAGTTCACTCTATAGATTTGAGTCTCTTTTGTTGTCTCACATACAGGGTCATCATCACCATCTTTCTAAATTCCATATATATGTGTTAGTATACTGTATTCTTGTTTTTCTTTCTGGCTTACTTCACTCTGTATAATCAGCTCCAGTTCCATCCATCTCCTTAGAACTGATTCAAATGTATTCTTTTTAATGGCTGAGTAATACTCCATTGTGTATATGTACCACTGCTTTCTTATCCATTCATCTGCTGATGGACATNAGTGCACTGGAGAGACCAGTAGTGGGTTATGAGACGTCAATGGTCTTGGAGTAATTTGGAGCTGCCTGTATATTGAATCTCAGGGGTGTGTTCCTGTGTTGCTGGGAATTTGCGTGGTATGTCTTGCTCTGGAGCTTGTTGGCGCTTGGGCGGGGTTTGGTTTTAGTGTAGGTATGGAGGCATTTGATGAGCTCCTATTGGTTAATGTTCCCTGGATTCAGGAGTTCACTGATATTCTTAGGCTTTGGACTTAAGCCTCCTGCTTCTGGTTTTCAGTTTTATTTTTACAGTAGCCTCTAGACTTCTCCATCTATACAGCACTGATGAAAAAACATCTAGGTTAAAGATGAAAAGATTCTCCACATTGAGGGACACCCAGAGAGGTTCACTGAGTTACATGGAGAAGAGAAGAATCAGGGCGTAGTTAGAGGAGACTGGAATGAGATGAGGTAGGATCAAAAGAGGAGAGAGCAAGCTAGCCAGTTGTCACTTCCTTATGTGCACTCCACAGTCTGACCTGCTCAGAGATGTTCACGGAGTTATACAGGGAGAGGAGAGGGAGGAAGTAGACAGCGGTGGTCAGGAGGATAAAAGAGGGAAACGAAAAGGAGAGAGACAGATCCAGCCCGCAGTCCATTCCCTAAGTGTTCTCCACCATCTGGAACACACAGAGATTCACAGAGTTGGATAGAGAAGAGAAGGGGGAGGGAAGAGATAGAGGCCACCTGGTGGAGAAAAGGAGAGTCCAAAGGAGGAGAGAGTGGTCAAGCCAATAATCTCGCTCTCAAGTAAAACTGGGTAGTGAGGTTTGGGTTTTTAAATGTACAAAATTGACCAAAAAAAAACAAAAAGCAAAGATTAAATATCTAGATTAGAGGTTGGATTTTCAAAAATACAATATTAATGAAATGAAGAAGGAAAAAATATCAAGAAAAGATAACAAACTAACTAACTAACTAAAACAAAGCCACAAGAATTATTTTAAAAACCCCATCAACAACCTCACAAAGACTATATATGGTATTTGCT
>SJYQ01002256.1:480903-506699 GCA_006410935.1 Redunca redunca
GAAAAAAAGGGGCGGTAATGATTGTAAAAATAGTAAAGATATATCTGGCCCTTTCTCTGGAGTTGTGGGCCATGTGGGGTCACTTTCAAGGCGGTTCCCTCTGTTTAACTTCTGTTTGCTGGTCTCTTCCATGTTTGATTTCCGTTCTGGTGGGGGGCGGTGGTGGACCCCTTTTTTTTTTTTTATTTACTTGTTCAATCGCACTGTGGGGAGGGAGGGATTCTGCACACAAATAACACTGTTGTGTGTACACAGTGTCTCAGCCCCACTGCGTCTGCCCCTGCTTGCAGCGCACAAACTGCTTGGGCTCTACGTTGCTCCACCAGGAACTGTCTGAGGCCAGCTCTAGGCTGCGTGCCCCTCCCCGGCCTAAGCCACTCGTGTTCAGCGCTCAGGTATCCCCCAGAGGTGCAGATTGGGTTGGGGACGGCGTTTTGTGCCCTTCCCAGGTCCGAGTGTCTCAGGTGTTTGGCAAGCGCAGTCTCTGCGACTTGTCACATTTCTCGCCTCTGCTGCTCAGTTTTCTGGGTGTACCGCTGGTGCCCCCTTGTGAGGCAGATGATGGCTGACCAGCACCCCCAGAAGTTTTAGCAAAGAAGCCTGCTTGCCATTTGGTAGGAAAAGTCTCTCCGGGGCTGCAATTATCCCTTTCCAGCCCTTACAGCTCTGGCTGCTTGTCCCTGGCAGGGGATGGTCTGCAGCCAGCTATTTCCGTTCTGTCCTTTGTTCTGTGCAGTGTCTTATGTTCGAGCTTTTCATGTGGTTAGCTATCCCCCAGTCTGGTTTACTAGCTCAAGTTAGTTCATTCTGGTTATGTGCCGGGTGTTCCTGCCCAATTCTTACAAAGCCCTACAGCCCGAGCTTCCCGTGCGTCCCTGCCCTGCCCCTACTTGCTAGTGGCGGATGTAGGTGTCTGTGCTGCTTTTCCACTGAGGAAGTTACTGTTGGGCTTGTAATTTGATGGTTTTATTTATTCATTTATTTATCCTTCCTGTTATGTTGCCCTCTATTCTTCCAAGGCTTACCACAGACTCAGCAGGGAGAGTGTTTCCTGGTGTTTGGAAACCTCTCTTCTTAAAGTTCCTTTCCTGGGACGCGCTTCCCTATCCGGGATGGAGCTCCCTCCCCACCTCCTTTGTCTCTTTCTTTGCCGTTTATATTTTTTCCCTACCTGTTTTCGAAGGCAATGATCTGCTTTTCTGGGTGCCTGATGTCCTCTGCCAGCATTCAGAAGTTGTTTTGTGGAGTTTGCTCAGCGTTGACATGTTCTTTTGAGGAATTTGTGAGGGAGAAAGTGGTCTCCCCATCCTATTCCTCCATCATCTTCTCAAGAATTTCCATCCTGTCGTTTTTGAGATTGCATCCAAGTACTGCATTTTGGACTCTTTTGTTGGCCATTATGGCTACTCCATTTCTTCTGAGGGATTCCTGCCCGCAGTAGTAGATATAATGCTCATCTGAGTTAAATTCACCCGTTCCAGTCCATTTTAGTTTGCTGATTCCTAGAATGTCGACATTCACCCTTGCCATCTCCTGCTTGACCACTTCTGGTTGCCTTGATTCATGGACCTGACATTACAGTTTCCTATGCAATATTGCTCTTTACAGCATTGGACCTTGCTTCTATCAACAGGCATATCTGCAACTGGGCATTGTTTTTGCTTTGGCTCCATCCCTTCATTCTTTCTGGAGTTATGTCTCCACTGATCTCTGGTAATACATTGGGCACTTACCGACCTGTATAGTACAGCATAAAATATATATGGCTCTATGGACTGATTTAGNGTATGGAGGCGTTTGATGAGCTCCTATTGGTTAATGTACTCTGGATTCAGAAGTTCTCTGATGTTCTCAGGCTTTGGACTTAAGCCTCCTGCTTCTGGTTTTCAGTTTTATTTTTACAGTAGCTTCTAGACTTCTCCCTCTATACAGCACTGATGAAAAAACATCTAGGTTAAAGATGAAAAGATTCTCCACATTGAGGGACACCCAGAGAGGTTCACTGAGTTACACAGAGAAGAGAAGAGGGAGGGGGTTGTTAGAGGAGACTGGAATGAGATGAGGTGGGATCAAAAGAGGAGAGAGCAAGCTAGCCAGTAATCACTTCCTTATGTGTGCTCCACAGTCTGGCCTGCTCAGAGATGTTCACGGAGTTATACAGGGAAGAGGAGCGGGAGGAAGTAGACAGGGGTGGCCAGGAGGATAAAAGAGGGAAATGAAAAGGAGAGAGACAGATCCAGCCTATAGTCAGTTCCCTAAGTGTTCTCCACCATCTGGAACACACAGAGATTCACAGGGTTGGATAGAGAAGAGAAGGTGGAGGGAAGAGATAGAGGCCACCTGGTGGAGAAAAGGAGAGTCCAAAGGAGGAGAGAGTGGTCAAGCCAGTAATCTCGCTCTCAAGTAAAACTGGGTAGTGAGGTTTGGGTTTTTAAATGTACAAAATTGACAACAAAAACTAAAAAGTGAAAATTGAAAATCTAGAGTAGAGATTGGATTTTCAAAAATACAATATTAATGAAATGAAGAAGGAAAAAATATTAAAAAAAAAAACAAGAAAACAAACAATCAAATGGACAAACAAAAACAAAGCCACAAGAATTATTAAAAAAAAAACCATCAACAACCTCACAAAGACTGTTTGCTTTAAAAAGTAGGTTTTTTTTTTGAAGGAAATAATTTCAGAAATAAAAATTAAAAGAGAAATACAGGGCTTATCAATTTTAAAAAGTTAGAAAAAAAGGGAGAAAAAAAGGGGGGAAAAAGGGGGTGTAATGATTATAAAAATAGTAAAGATATATCTGGCCCTTTCTCTGGAGTTGTGGGCCATGTGGGGTCTCTTTCAAGGCGGTTCCCTCTGTTTAACTTCTGTTTGCTGGTCTCTTCCATGTTTGATTTCCATCCTGGCTTGGGCAGGGGGCGGGGGCGGTGGTGGACTCCCCCCCCTTTTTTTTTTGGCTCACTTGTTCAATCGCGCTGTGGGGAGGGAGGGATGCTGCACACAAATAACACTGTCATGTGTACACAGTGTCTCAGCCCCACTGGGTCTGCCCCTGCTCGCGGCGCACAAACCGCTCGGGTTCTACATTGCTCCACCGGGAACTGTCTGAGGCTGGCCCTAGGCTGCGTGCCCTTCCCCAGTCTAAGCTGCTCGGGTTCGGCACTCAGGTATCCCCCAGAGGCACAGATTGGTTTGGGACTGCGTTTCGTGCCCTTCCCGGGTCAGAGTGTCTCAGGTGTTTGGCGAACGCAGTCGCCTCTGCTGCTCAGTTTTCTGGGTGTACCGCTGGCGCCTCTTGTGAGGCAGATGATGACTGACCAGCACCCCCAGAAGTTTTAGCAAAGAAGCCTGCCTGCCGTTTAGTAGGAAAAGTCTCTCCGGGTCTGCGATTGTCCCTTTCCAGCCCTTACGGCTCTGGCTGCCTGTCCCTGGCAGGGGATGGTCTGCAGCCAGCTATTTCTGTTCTGTCCTTTGTTCTGTGCGCGGTCCTGGCAGTGTCTTATGTTCGAGCTTTTCGCATGGTTAGCTATCCCCTAGTCTGGTTTACTAGCCTAAGTTAGTTCGCTCTGGTTACGTGCCAGGCGTTCCTGCCCGATTCTTACAAAGTCTTGCAACCCGCGCCTCCCACGCGTCCCTGCCCTGCCCCCACTTGCTAGTGGCGGATGCAGGTGTCTGTGCTGCTTTTCTGCTGGGGAAGTTACTGTTGGGTTTGTAATCTGTTGGTTTTAATTATTCATTTATTTATCCTTCCTGTTATGTTGCCTTTTATGTTTCCAAGGCTCGCCACAGACTCGGCAGGGAGAGTGTTTCCTGGTGTTTGGAAACCTCTCTTCTTAAAGTCCCTTTCCCGGGATGGGCTTCCCTACCCCGGATGGAGCTCCCTCCCCACCTCCTTTGCCTCTTTTTTTGTCTTTTATATTTTTTCCCTACCTGGTTTTGAAGGCAATGATCTGCTTTTCTGGGTGCCTGATGTCCTCTGCCAGCATTCAGAAGTTGTTTTGTGGAGTTTGCTCAGTGTTGAAATGTTCTTTTGAGGAATTTGTGAGGGAGAAAGTGGTATCCCCGTCCTATTCCTCCGCCATCTTCTCCCATCCTCTATTACTGGTTTTGTAAGGAATCTCCATACCATCTTCCATAGTGACTGTATCAATTTACACTCTCACCAACAGTGCAGGAGAGTTCCCTTTTCTCCACAACCTCCCCAGCATTTATTTTTTGTAGACTTTTTGATGATGGCCATTCTAACCGGTATGAGGTGATATCTCATTGTAGGTTTGATTTGTGTTTCTCTAATAATGAATGATGTTGAGCATCTTTTCATGTGTTAGTTAGCCATCATGTGTTAGAAGCTATCTGTATGGCTTCTTTGGAGAAATGTCTGTGTAGATCTTTTTCCCACTTTTTATTGAGTTGTTTGCTTTTCTGGCATTGAATTGTATGAGCTGCTTATATATTTTGGAAATTAATCCTTTATCAGCTGTTTCAGTTGCTATTATTTTCTCCCATTCTGAGGGCTGACTTTTCATATTGCTTATAGTTTCATGTGCTGTGCAAAAGCTTTTAACTTTAATCAGGTCCCACTTGTTTACTTTTGTTTTTATTTCTGTTACTCTAGGAGGTGGGTCATAGAGGATCTTGTTTTGATTTATGTCATCAGGTGTTCTGCCTGTTTTCCTCTAATAGTTTTATAGTTTTTGGGGTTACATTCAGGTCTTTAATCCATTTTTGAGTTTATCTTTGTGTATGGTGTTAGGAAGTGTTCTAATTTGATTTTTTACATGTAGCTATCCTGTTTTCCCAGCACCATTTATTGAACAGTCTGTCTTTGCTGCATTGAATATTCTTGCCTCCTTGGTCAAAAATAAGATACTTGTAAGTGCATGGGTTTATTTCTGGACTTTCTATCTTGTTCCATTGGTCTATATTTCTGCTTTTGTTCAAGTGCCATACTGTTTTGATGACTGCAGCTTTGTGCTATAATCTGATGTCAGGAAAGTTGATTCCCACAACTCCATTCTTCTTTTGTAAGACTGCTTTGGCTATTTGGGGTCTTTTGTGTTTCCATATGAATTGTGAAATATTTTGTGCTAGTTCTGTGGAAAATGCCATGGGTAATTTAATAGGGATCATATTGAATCTGTAGACTGCATTTGGTAGTAGAGTCATTTTCAAAATATTGATTCTTCCTATCCAGGGACATGGAATATCTCTCCATCTGTTAATGTCATCTTTGATTTCTTTCATCATTGTCTTCTAATTTTCTGTGTAGAGTTCTTTTGTCTTCTTAAATAAGTTTATTCCTAGATATTTAATTATTTTAGTTGTGATGGTGAATGGGATTAAGTCCTTAATTTCTCTTTTAATTTTTCATTGTTAGTATAAAGAAATGCAAGTGAATTCTGTGTATTGATTTTCTATCCTGCACCTTTGCTATATTCACTGATTCAGTTCAGTTCAGTTGCTCAGTCGTCTCCAACTTAGCTCTAGTAATATTCTAATGCTATCTTTCTGTTCAGTTCATTCCCTCAGTCATGTCTGACTCTTTGTGACACCACAGACTGTAGCACGCCAGGCCTCCCTGTCCATCATCAATTCCCAGAGTCCAACCAAACTCATGTCCATTGACTCGGTGATGCCATCCAACCATCTCATCCTCTGTCATCCCCTTCTCTTCCTGCCTTCAATCTTTCACAGCATCAAGGTTTTTTCAAATGAGTCAGTTTTTTGCATCAGGGGGCCAAAATATTGGAGTCTAAGCTTCAACATCAGTCCTTCCAATGAACACCCAGGACTGTTTTCCTTTAGGATGGACTGGTTGGATCTCCTTGAAGTCCAAGGGACTTTCAACAGTCTTCTCCAACACCACAGTTCAAAAGCATCAACTCTTCGGTACTCAGCCTTCTTCACAGTCCAACTATCACATCCATACATGACTACTGGAAAAACTGTAGCCTTGACTAGACAGACCTTTGTTGGCAAAGTGATATCTCTGCTTTTTAACATACTGTCTAGGTTGGTCATAACTATTCTTCCAAGGAGCAAGCATCTTTTCATTTCAGGGCTGCAATCACCATCTGCAGTGATTTTGGAGCCCCCCAAAATAAAGTCAGCCACAGTTTTCACTATTTCCCAATCTATTTCCCATGAAGTGATGGGACCAGATGCCATGATCTTCTTTTTCTGAATGTTGAGCTTTAAGCCAACTTCTTCACTCTCCTCTTTCACTTTCATCAAGAGGCTCTTTAGTTCCTGTTCCCTTTCTGCCATAAGGGTGGTGTCATCTGCATATCTGAGGTTATTGATATTTCTCCCAGAAATCTTGATCCCAGCTTGCGCTTCATCCAGCTCAGCATTTCTCATGATGTACTCTGCATATGGGTTAAATAAGCAGGGTGACAATATACAGCCTTGACGTACTCCTTTTCCTATTTGGAACCAGTCTGTTGCTCCATGTCCAGTTCTATGTGTTGCTCTTGACCTGCATACAGATTTCTCAGGAGACACACCAGGTGGTCTAGTATTCCCATCTCTCTCAGAATTTTCCACAGTTTGTTGTGATCCACAGACAAAGGCTTTGACATAGTCAATAAAGCAGAAATAGATGTTTTTCTGGAATTCTCTTGCCTTTTTGATGATCCAACAGATGTTGGCAATTTGATCTCTGGGTCTTCTGTCTTTTCTAAAACCAACTTGAACATCAGGAAGTTCACGGTTCCCATATTGCTGAAGCCTGGCTTGGAGAATTTTGAGCATTATTTTGCTAGTGTGTGAGATGAGTACAATTGTGCAGTAGTTTGAGCATTCTTTGGCATTGCCTTTCTTTGGGATTGGAATGAAAATTTTCCTTTTCCAGTTCTGTGGCCACTGCTGAGTTTTCCAAATTTGCTGGCATATTGAGTGCAGCACTTTCACATCATCATCTTTCAGGATTTGAAACAGTTCAACTGGAATTCCATCACCTCCGCTAGCTTTGTTCATAGTGATGCTTTCTACGGCCCACTTGACTTCACATTCCAGGATGTCTGGCTCTAGGTGAGTGATCACACCATCGTGATTATCTGGGTCGTGAAGATCTTTTTTGTACAGTTCTTCTGTGTATTCTTGCCACCTTTTCTTAATATCTTCTGCTTCTGTTACATCCATACAATTTCTTTCCTTTATTGAGCCCATCTTTGCATGAAATATTCTCTTGGTATCTCTATTTCTCTGGAAAAGATTCCTATTCTATTGTTTTCCTCTATTTCTTTGAACTGATCACTGAAGATGGCTCTCTTATCTCTCCTTGTTATTCTTTGGAACTCTGCATTCAAATGGGTATATCTTTGCTTTTTGCTTCTCTTCTTTTCAGAACTGTTTGTAAGGCCTCCTCAGAGAGCAATTTTGCTTTTTTGCATTTCTTTTTTTGGGGGTGGTCTTGCTCCTTGTCTCCTGTACAATGTCATGAACCTCTGCCATAGTTCATCATGCACTCTATTAGATCTAGTCCCTTAAATCTATTTTCACTTCCAATGTGTAATCATAAGGGTTTTGATTTACGTTATACCTGGATGGTCTAGTGGTTTTCCCTACTTTCTTCAATTTAAGTCTGAATTTCGCATAATTTGAGCCACAGTCAGCTCCCAGTCTTGTTTTTGCTGACTGTATTGAGCTTCTCCATCTTTGGTTGCAAATAATATAATCAATCTGATTTCGGTGTTGAGTATCTGATGATGTCCATGTGTAGAGTCTTCTCTTGTGTTGTTGGAAGAGGGTGTTTGCTATGACCAGTGTGTTCTCTTGGCAGAACTCTATTAGTCTTTGCCCCACCTCATTCTGAACTCCAAGGCCAAATTTACCTGTTACTCCAGGTATCTCTTGACTTCCCACTTTTGCATTCCAGTCCCCTATCTTTTTTGGCGTGTTAGTTCTAGAAAGTCTTGTAGGTCTTCATAGAACCATTCAACTTCAGCTTCTTCAGCGTTTCTTCTAAGGGATTCCTGCCCACAGTAGTAAATATAGTGGTCATCTGAGTTAAATTCCCTCATTCCAGTCCATCTTAGTTCGCTGATTCCTAGAAAGTCGATGTTCACTCTTGTCATCTCCTGTTTGACCACTTCCAATTTGCCTTGATTCATGAACCTAACATACCAAGTTCCTATGCAATATTGCTCTTTACAGCTTCAAACCTTCAATTTATGACTTCCAGTCCAAATCCCTTTGCTTCATCATGAATTTAGTTTTGGGTATAAAAGGTATTAAGATTTCTTGTTCTGATCTTTTCTTCAGGTCTTCATCCTCTAATGAAGACTTCCAAGTACATGTGAAAAATTTAAGTTTCTATGCCTTTTTCCTTTTTTACTCTTTCTGTTGAATTTGCAGATTCAGTCAAAAGTGCAAAGAGGCTCATTGAAAACTTTTTCCTTTTCTACACTATGATGGTGATTAAATGACTCTAAACTTATGACAAAATTGAATAGAATTAAGTTCACGGACACACACACACATCAGTTCAGTTCAGTTCAGTCTCTCCGTCATGTCCGACTCTTTGAGACCCCGTGAATTGCAGCACGCCAGGCCTCCCTGTCCCATCACGAACTCCTGGAGTTTACCCAAACTCATGTCTATCGAGTCGGTGATGCTATCCAACCATCTTATCCTCTGTCGTCCCCTTCTGCTCCTGCCCCCACCCCAATCTCTCACATGAGAGCATGTAAACTGAAGAAATTTGAATAAGATTGGGAGGGTGTATCAGTGTCATTTTCCTGGTGGTGATCTACATGATAGTTATGCAGGACATTTCCTTTAGAGAAAACTGAAGGGTGCTCAGATTTCTCTGTACCGTTTCTTACAACTGTCCATGAATTTAATTAAAAAATGGCTTCTCATGAACAGTTTTTTTCTCTTAGGATGAACCAGTTACTGAAATATATTTTTGCTGATTCTTAATAATTATATATATATATATATATCCAGACTACCAAAGGGATAAATATATACTTATCCCTTTGGTAGTTTGGATTTTCCCATTACTAAATGATAAATAGTTTATATAAAAGGGTTAATAGGCAATTGGTATCATTAATTAGAAAATTTTTATTATGAACATGAATCAGCTTGAAATGGAAATTTTATCTTGCTAATTCAGTCAGCAATTGGCTTTAAAATTAGTGCATTCATAACCAGATNTTTTAGATACTCCACACCCAATTTCCTTTGTTTTTCACATCTTACATTTGTATGGTACATTTGTCACAAACAATCAACTAATAATGATTCATTATTATTAACTGAAGTCTATATTTATGTGACAGAGAAGGCGATGGCACCCTACTCCAGTACTCTTGCCTGGAAAATCCCATGGCCAGAGGAGCCTGGTAGGCTGTGGTCCATGGGGTCGCGAAGAGTCGGATACGACTGAGCGACTTCCTTTCACTTTTCACTTTCATGCATTGGAGAAGGAAATGACAACCCACTCCAGTGTTCTTGCCTGGAGAATCCCAGGGACAGTGGAGCCTGGTGGGCTGCCATCTATGGGGTCGCACAGAGTCGGACACGACTGAAGTGACTTAGCAGTAGCAGCAGTAGCATATTTATGTGAAATATTGAGCTGAATCAATCATAAGCTGGAATCAAGATTGCCAGGAGGAATATCAACAACCTCAGATATGCAGGTAATACCACTTTAATGGCAGAAAGTGAAGAGGAACTAAAGGAACTTGATGAGGGTGAAAAAGGGAGAGTGAAAAAGTTGGCTTGAAACAGTGTTAGAAAGCTAAGATCACGGCATGCGGTACTATCATTTCATGGCAAGTACAAAGGGGGAAAGTGCAAGCAGTGACTTTATTTTCTTGGGTTCCAATATCACTGGAGATGGTGACTGAGCGATGAACTTAAAAGACACTTACTTCTCGGAATAAAAGCTGTGACAAACCTAGACAGCATATTAAAAAGTAGAGACATCACTTTGCCCTCAAAGGATCATATAGTCAAAGCTATGGTTTTTCCAGTAGTCAGAAATGGATATGAGGATTGGACCATATAAAGGGCTGAGCACCGAAGAACTGATGATTTTGAACTGTGGAACTGGAGAAGACTTTTCAGAGTCCCTTGGACTGCAAGGAGAACAAACCAATCAATTATAAAGAAAATAAACCCTGAATATTCATTGGAAGGACAGATGCTGAGGCAGAAACTCCAATACTTTGGCCACCTGATGCGAAGAGCCAACTCATTGGAAAATACCCTGATGCTGGGAAAGATTCAAGGTAATAGGAGAAGAGGATGGCAGAAGATAAGATAGTTAGATTGCATCACTGACTCAATGGGCATGAATTTGTGCAAACTCTGGGAGATAGTGAAGGACAGGTAAGCCTGGCGTGCTACAGTCCGTGAAGTCACAAAGACTCAGACATGACTTCTTGACTGAACAAAAACAAATACTTTATTCAGATTTTTTTTTTTTTTGCCAGTGCCCCTTTTCTCTTTCACCATCCCATCTTGGACACCACATTACATTCAGTTATCATGAATACTGATCAGATATTTTGTAGAATGACCCCTAAGTGATATTTGTCTAATTTTTCAGAGACTGGAGTTATGAGTTTGTAGGAAGAAGGCCAGAGGTAAAGTGACATTCTAATCACAGCACATCAAGGATATATTATGATTTTGATATCTGAAAACTTAACATAAGGGAATGCACCAACAGCTCTGGAGAAGCAACCAGGAGGGGTGGGCTGTGTTCTCAGTTCTAACAGAAGCAGCTGGATGACCGTGACTCATTAGCTTGCCTTCTCTGTTTTCTTATTCACCCATCTAAAGGCTGCATTTTCTCCCATGCCTAAAATTCTGCTGTTCACACCAGCCTAAGGCATTGGACATGTTCTGTGGGGTAGAGCTCATTAATTTCTTTAGAATCTGGGCCATCTCCTTGAACAGACTGCGTGATTCATTCAATGGTGGTAAGAAGAACAGTCTAAAGGCCTGAATACTAATTCATGGTGACTGATTGACAGTACAGAATCCATGCTTTTTGCTATTGGAACACTTCAGCAGTACTCCATCAGAAATTTATTCAAAAAATGAAATAGATCCCTCCTCCATACTTCCTCTGCCTTGCCATCCCTCCTGCTTCTCTGTCTCAACCATCACAAATCCATGTCTGAGTTAAAGTCAATTTTCAGTTACTGCAAGTTTAAGAATTGTTATAATACTTAATTGCTACGTGTATAAAGCTGTTGTATCTGTTTTATACATAAAAGTTAAAATCATAGTTTTCAAAACACCATAGCTAACAACTAACTATAAGTAGTATTTCTTTTGCTTTTGTCTTTTTCAGAATTCATCCTCTTATTATTTGGTATAGCTTCCTAAAAGCACAAAAAAGGTAGCAGGACAAGGGAAAGGAATTTGGGTGGTCCACAAATTGGGTCATGTGTCTTTGATAAAGTGAAAATTTAACTGTGATAAGCGGTGTCCTGTGTCCTCACCTGTCTCCCCTCAAACTTGCAGGACTTAAGAGATTTTATCTTTGGTGTGTGGTCATTGATCTCAAGTCACTAGGAGAAATCTAAGCAAGACATAAAGCCCAGGACCTCACAGTATTCAAAAGTTTGACAAATACTGATGGTGTCTTCTAAGAGATAGTTAAATACATCAATTTTCCTCTACTGAAAAACTGCTATACTAAAGCAGAAAGAATATCCTTCCTGACATTTGGAAAATATGTGTTCACACATGGAAGGAACAGCCTATTGGCAGAAGAGTTAACCTTCTACATTTTAAATAGGCAAACCACCAATCCCCGAGAGTACACTATGCATCTGTGTATTGTTTACTAATTGTTATTCTAAAATAGAATATTGTGTATATTTCCATTAAGATTGTATTTATCTTAATTTTTTATATATTAAAAAAATCCAGAGTTAACCATTGACACTGAGGAATGACTTTACTGTTTAGGCGAAAGGAAGCTGAGTCACAGTAAGAAAGTTTCTGCCTTGACAGCTTAGGCTATTTTTTTTTTTTTTTTTGGTAAAAAAAAAAAAAGTTCCTTGTTATCTCAAACTATGTTGCCTGGAATTTCACGTGTACACGTATCAGTCCCTAAAGTGTATATTTCATCACCAAAACCTGAAATTTCTGAAAATCAAAAGAAAAACTAAGTGTTCAACTGAAACTTCAGTATTTTTACACCCTGTTCACTCTTAAGCTCTCTAGTCCTCGACAAATCACAGAATATGACTCAAAAGTGACTAAAATGAAAATTCATTTTCAAAAATCTATTTTCCAAAGGCTCACTTCTTCCTCATTTGTCAAATTATAGCAATATTAAGACTGGGTTAAATTATAAATAGTTACTCAGAACTAAATTTTATTCTTCACACTTTGCAGTATCTCCTTTTCCCCCTAAAAACTGTATTAGAAAAATTGTATTAATAACAACCTTTTTCATGTAAAAATAAGATCATAACAATTAAGGAGTGCTGCCCACTTGGGAAGTAAGGTAAAACTTCCTGTGTTCCATGTTTCTCTTATTTTTCATCTTCGTTGTCCAAAAATAAAAATTTCTTGTCCTCAAGACCAGGAAAGGCCTTTCAGTTAAAAAGAATAAGGAAGAAGTTGGTATTTTAACTAGAATTTCTTTAAGCACACAACCAGGAGTTACATCGGGAAATAAATGGGAGACTGATGAAAATTTAGGTATGAATTTAGGAAGTACTGATGGACAGGGAGGCCTGGCATGCTGCAGTCCATGGGGCCACAAAGAGTTAGACACGACTGAGTGATTGAACTGAACTGAACTTAGTTGTAAATTAGAGATACCAAAGGAACATTTCATGCAAAGATGAGCACAATAAAGGAGAGAAATGGTATGGACCTAACAGAAGCAGAAAAGATTAAAAAGAGGTGGCAAGAATACACAGAAGAACTGTGCAAAAAAAGATCTTCATGACCCAGATAATCACGATGGTGTGATCACCAACCTAGAGCCAGACATCCTGGAATGAGAAGTCAAGTAGGCCTTAGGAAGCATCACTACGAACAAAGTTAGTGAAAGTGATGGAATTTCAGTTGAGCTATTTCAAATCCTGAAAGGTGATGCTGTGAAAGTGCTGCATCCAATATGCCAGCAAATCTGGGAAACTCAGCAGTGGCCAAGGGGCTGGAAAAGGACAGTTTTCATTCCAATCCCAAAGAAAGGCAATGCCAAAGAATTTTCAAACTACCGCACAATTGTACTCATCTCACTCACTAGCAAAGCACTGCTCAAAATTCTCCAAGCCACGCTTCAATAGTACATGAACTGAGAACTTCCAGATGTTCAAGCTGGATTCAGAAAAGGCAGAGGAACCAGAGATCAAATTGCCAACAACTGCTGGATCATTGCAAATGCAAGAGAGTTCCAGAAAAACATGTTTCTGCTTTATTGACTATGCCAAAGCCTTTGACTGTATGGATCACAACAAACTGTGGAAAATTCTTCAAGAGATGACCAGACCACCAGACCTGCCTCCTGAGCAATCTGTATGCAGGTCAAGAATCAACAGTTAGAACTGGACATGGAACAACAAACTGGTTCCAAATTGGGAAAGAAGTACATTAAGGCTGCATATTGTCACCCTGCTTATTTAACTTCTATGTAGAGTACACCATGCGAAATGCCAGAATGGATGAAGCACAATCTGGAATCAAGATTGTCAGGAGAAATATCAATAACCTCAGATTTGCAGATGACACCACCCTTACAGCAGAGAGTGAAGAAGAGCTAAAGAACATCTTGATGATAATGAAAGAAGAGAGTGAAAAAGCTGGCTTAAAACTCAACATTCAGAAAACTAAGATCATGGCATCTGGTCCCATCACTTCATGGCAAAGAGATGGGGAAACAATGGAAACAGTGAGAGACTCTATTTTTTTGGTCTCCAAAATCACTGCAGATGGTGACTGCAGCCACGAAATTAAAAGACATGTGCTCCTTGGAAGACAAGCTATGACCAACCTAGACAGTTTATTAAAAAACAGAGACATTACTTTGCCAACTCATGTCTGTCTAGTCAAAGCTATGGTTTTTCCAGTAGTCATGTATGGCTGTGAGAGTTGGATTATAAGGAAAGCTGAGCACCAAAGAATTGATGATTTTGAACTGTGGTGTTGGAGAAGACTCTTGAGAGTCTCTTGGACTGCAAGGAGATCCAACCAGTCCATCCTAAAGAAAATCAGTCCTGAATATTCATTGGAAGGACTGATGCTGAAGCTGAAACTCTAATACTTTGGCCACCTGATGCGAAGAGCTGACTCATTTGAAAAGACCTTGATGCTGGGAAAGATTGAAAGCAGGAGGAGAAGGGAACGACAGAGGATGAGATGGTTGGATGGCATCACTGACTCAATGGCCATGGGTTTGGGTGGGCTCCAGGAGTTGGTGATGGACAGGGAGGCCTGGCATGCTGCAGTTCATGGAGTCGCAGAGTTGGACACAATTGAGTGACTGAACTGAACTGAACAGCACTGGTGAGTCCTCTTTCTTCAACAACAGTCTCCTATTCTCTTTCCCCTTCCAGAATTTCTAAATGGGAAGGGAGTTCATGTTGCCCATGTGTCCCTAGGAACCAACCTAATTCTGATAATTAAAGCAGGGGAAGAAGAAACCCCTAGCTCCTTTGGCCTACATTTGGCATGTAAGTTTTAGAGCTCAGCATGGAATAAAGAGGAATTCTGGAGAAGGAAATGGAAACCCACTCCAGTATTCTTGCCTAGAGAATCCCAGGGATGGGGGAGCCTGGTGGGCTGCCGTCTATGGGGTCGCTAAGAGTCGAACACGACTGAAGCGACTTAGCAGCAGCAGCAGCAGCAGCAGCAGCAAGATAGTAAAAATAGGTTCTAAGTTAGACTAAATTTTTGAAATTTGAATAGTTGTTCCCAAATTATCCACTTAGTTACTTTCCTCCCTGTGATTTTTTTTTACCCTCTTCCTCTTGTCTTCCCACCCTTTCTTTGATGTACACTCTACCCAGGTAATTTATTTAGAGTGTTCATTTAATTTAATTATGTCAAATAAAGATGCAAACATCTTTACAGATGACTTTGGTCATTTTTTTTTTGGTCCATTCCTGGTGACAGTCTCAGGATTTTAGTCCCCTGACCAGGGACTGAATCATGCTCCTGTAGTGGAAGCATGGATCCTAACCACTGGACCACCAGGAAGTTCCCAAAGCATTCTGTTATTGAATTTAGAAGATGTATTAGTTTTCTATTGCTGCATAACAAATTACCACAAATTTCGTAGCTGAAATCAGCACACATTAATTATCTCAGTTAGGAGACTTGGTAAGAGTTTAAGTCCTTAGGGTCTCACAATCAAGGTGTTGCCCAGGATGCATTTTCATCAGGAGGCTTTATGGGGGAAGGATCTCCTTCAAAGCTCACTCAGGTTATTGGCAAAATTCATTCCCTTTCTGTTAAAGGGCTGAGGGACTCAGATGCTTGCTCAGTATGAACTGGTGATGTGAGAGACTGCCTTTAGCTCCAGAGATCAGATATGGTTCTTAGAACTGCCCACCATTCTTTGCTATATGGTCTTCCCTACAAGGCCGCTTAATTGACCAATGGCTGCTTACTTGAACAAAGAGAATTCCTAGTACAAGTCTGCTAGCAAGAAAGAGTCATAAACTATAATATAAGCAATCACAGGAGTGACATTTCACCACTGCTTCCATATTTTATTGGCTATGAGCAAATCCAACCACCCTCAAGAGGAAGAGGTTACACAGAGTCACAAACACTAGGAGGTGGCCATTATAGGGAGCCATCTTATTTCAGCCTACTACAGTAGAGACTGGGAACACTAAAGAATTTTATATGCATATATATATATATATATCTTGCATAATTACTTATAACTTACTTGAAATTGATTTCCTTGCTTGAAATTGATCTCTAGAATGACTACAGGTTAACAGTAAGCCTAAATGTAACCTAGCATGTTGATATATTTCATGTTTTATAGTCATAATAGATGTGCTCAGGGCTAGTCCTTTATTACAAATTGTGATTCCTTTTAAAGTAGCACACATAAGAGTGTACGATGGCCTCCTTGCTGCACTTACATATTGCCCACAATGGTTTTATGCACAGAAACATTCAACACTAGTGTTTTATCCACAGCACTTTCCCATCAAACCTGAGTCCAAAGACTAGGATGTCAAATGCAGGAAAGATATACCATGTCTACTATAGAATTAAACTCCATATGATTTCAGAAGAATTTTTGTAAGCTGTGCTTATATTTCTACTCATTTTTAGTTTTACTCATCCAATTAGAAAATATGTACTAAATTTCAGATAAATAATTTACATTATCTGTAGAAATATATACTATTTTTTCACTAAAGACATTAGGTTTTAAACTTCTTTCCTTTTCACACGTATACGTACTAGCACAAAAGAATATAATCTACACATTAATGCTTTCAAAGAATATGTATAAAGTATTTCAAAATTGTGCATGTGTTAGTCCCTCAGTCATGTCCAACTCTTTGCGACCCCATAGGGTACATCTTGCCAGGCTC
Organism: Redunca redunca; assembly: GCA_006410935.1. NCBI lineage: Eukaryota > Metazoa > Chordata > Mammalia > Artiodactyla > Bovidae > Redunca > Redunca redunca. The sequence continues at coordinate 497,455 of SJYQ01002256.1, forward strand.
CTCTGTCCATGGAATTTTCCAGGTAAGAATACTTGAGTGGGTTGCTATTTCTTTCTCCAGGGAATCTTTCAAACCCAGGAACTGGCTCTGGGTCTCGCGCATTGTAGGAAGATGAATAGCTGGCAAATGATATACACCAGCACATACTGTTCACCTGTACCTACTACACACAAATCACAGACAGTGGTTTCAGAAAATGAAATTTTATTTTAGAGGAAGATGTAAAGATTTAATCAAGATTGTCTTAGGTTCTTTTGCATTAATTAGCTTCTCTTTGCATACTTGTGGGTTGGAATGTGCAATTATTTTTCTGGGCTCCAAAATCACTGCAGATGGTGATTGCAGCCAGGAAATTAAAAGATGCTTGCTCCTTGAAAGAAAAGTTAAGACCAAACTAGACATCATATTAAAAAGCAGAGACATTACTTTGTCAACAAAGGTCCATCTAGTCAAAGCTATGGTTTTTCCAGTAGTCATGCATGGCTGTGAGAGTTGGACTGTGAAGAAAGCTGAGCGCTGAAGAATTGATGCTTTTGAACTGTGGTGTTGGAGAAGACTCTTGAGAGTCCCTTGGACTGCAAGGAGATCCAACCAGTCCATCCTAAAGGAAATCAGTCCTGAGTATTCATTGGAAGGACTGATGTTGAAGCTGAAACTCCAATACTTTGGCCACCTGATGGGAAGAGCTGACTCATTTGAAAAGACCTTGATGCTGGGAAAGACTGAAGGCAGGAGAAGAAGGAGAAGACAGAGGATAAGATGGTCGGATGGCATCACTGACACAGTGGACATGAGTTTGAGTAAACTCCAGGATTTGGTGATGGACAGGGAGGCTTGTGTGTTGCAGTCCATGGGGTCGCAGAGTTGGACACAACTGAGAAACTGAACTGAACTGATGTACATTTATACCAGTTAAATTCTGGTCTGATATGTCTCTTCCCCTCCATCTAGTGATCTCAACCGGGCCACGGTTACTGTCCGTCTCTCTTTATCCAATTTGTCCACTCTGTAGTCTATATTTTATATAAGCATGAATGTAATTTTTATAATTAAAAACTTTCAGTGGCTCCTTGCTGCCTACAAGGGAAAGCCCAGATTACTAAGAAGAAAGTAGTCTGCTTCTGGTCTCAAACTGCCTTTCTAAGATCAGCCTTTGCTACTGCCTACCTCATCACACAGAACTATGCTCAGTAATCTCCAAGTACACATGTTTTGGCTAGACTCTTTCCATTTACATAAATAGAATTTATATATGATGTTCATGAAACCAGTTTTCTGTTCTCCTAATACTATTGATGTTGATCTCCTGTGCATCTATCAAGACCAGACTGGAAAGCCTACTGCTTCATTCAGATAAGGTGCCTTACCCACTTTTCCTAGGACATACAAAGAGGATTTATTCTCATTACAATTTAAAATTAAAGACTTAATTTAACTATTTTGTAATTATTTGTTTGTTCCCCAATTAAGCTAAATTGCTCAAAGTCAGGTACTATATCTCATATTTTTTATTTGAAGCACTTTCCATGGCAGTGGTGTCTGTTCCATGATGTAAAGTTTCTCTAATTGTTTATTAATTTTTTCTTTACACNTGCTTAAACACTAGGAAAGATCTCATAATCTAAATGTAAAGAGATTAATATAAACCAAAAAACCCTACACTGTATTTAGTGCTATGCTGTAGATACTTATAAAACATGAGAACAGAGAAGAATAAGTAATTAATTATGATTAAAGAATTCATGGCCTGGAGTGCTGGCATTCAAGCTAATGTAAATGAGTTGAAATATGGGAGTGAAGGATCCTAGAGAAGGCCATGTAAAAAGATGTATAAACATGGAAGAAGCAAGAGACAGTTACAAGACAGAGTTTAGAGTGAATGAGATATGGTGTGCAAGTCAACTAACATGTCTGTTAAGACAGGTTGTGACTTTAGTTATGTAAGAGGAAAAAATAGAAGGGAGTGCGAATTATATCAAGTTGCCCACTTCAGTGTTCTTGCCTGGAGAATCCCAGGGATGGTGGAGCCTGATGGGCTGCCGTCTATGGGGTCGCACAGAGTCGGACACGACTGAAGCGACTTAGCAGAAGCAGCAGCAGCAGCCAAGAGGGAAGTTTCACAGTCTACTCCATTTTGACTTCCATTCAGTATCTATTCCTGTTTTTATATCCATGTTAATTTTCCAAACAACAAAAAGAATAAATAACATCATATTTTCGTTCAAAATGATGCAATTCTTCCTCTACAAACCAAGATAAGCTTAAGTACTCTCTCCAAAGTATTGGGAAGATCCTCGGCAGAAAGGAATGGCAATCCACTCCAGTATTCTTGTCTGGAGAATTCCATGGACAGAGAAGCTTATCGGGCTAAAGTTCATGGGGTCACAAAGAGTCAGACATAACTAACACACACACAAACACACACACACTCCCCAAAGTAAAAATATAAAGTCCCAAAAGATACTAGTATTCATATCTACATTACGTTATTTCCTCTCTTAAGTAGTCACAATCCTGAATATTTTATAATCTAGAGACTGAATTATTAATTTAACTAATACCAAAACTCCCTATATAGGATACTTAGTTAAATAAAGAGGAAAAACACGTATAATAAATACATACATAACAAAGAAAGGAAGAAACCACATATAGTTGTTATAGTGCTTATTGGTACGGTCTGTATGGTCATGAGACCATAGATGATATTAATACTACCCCTGGGACCTAAGAGCTCTTAATTAGTTGAAAGCAACATTGCACTGATGGTAATCATACATTTTGTGAACGAGTCATTAGGTGCTGAACAGGGTTTATCACCCTTAACACTTTGGAATGGATTATCAGTTATAGGCAGCTGCCCCATGCAGCACCCCTACCATCTATCTCTAGATGCCAGTTTAACATTCTTAGAGTCATGAAAAAAAACAATGTCTCCAGAGATTGCCAGATATTTCTGGCAAGTGTGAGGAGTTAGGGAGGAGACAAAATCTTGCCCAAGTAAGAACATTACATAGAGTGATAAAAACCACTTCTTTTACACTCCTTGTTTCCTGAAACTTTATGCACTGCCATTGTCTTAGAACATACATCAGAACTTTATTTACAGCTCAGCATCCTTATAGGGTGTGTCATCCAAATAAGGACGTGACTAAACAATTATTAGGCTATTCCTCCAGTTTATCATGCCAGCTGATGGAGTATGTGACGATACCTGTGACTCATGAGCCTTTTTCCTCACCTATTTTATTGTAAAATTAATTCTTTGCTGAGTGTTGTGTCAGATACCATAATGTTATTCATCACTCCATAGATGGTAGTAACTGAAAAAGGACTGCATGTTGGAAGTACAAATCCTCACTTCTGCCTTTATAATCAATGCACCACCAAAGGGTTGGTTAGTTTTCCGATGAATGCGGCTAAGTTAACAGGAAGGCTCAATAATGATCTGTACTCTTGACAGATATGACACTCAGCTGGCCACTTAAGGGCTTCCCAGGTGGCACCAGTGTTAAAGAACCCGCTTGCCAATGCAGGAGACGTAAGAGACATGGGTTCGGTCCCTGGGTCGGGAAGATCCCCTGGAGAAGGGCACGACAACTCAGGTTCTTGTATTCTTGCCTGGAAAATCCCACGGACAGAGGAGCCTGGCAGGCTACGGTCCATGGGGTCACATAGAGTCTGACATGACTAAAGTGACTTAGCAGAGTTGGCCACTTAAAGCCAGATGAGCCATCGTGTCTCTGTCATGACTTGGGTAATAAGACAGATCAAATGCTCTCTGCTCCTGGGAGCACTCTAGTTGATTATGGTGGGAGGAAGAGTAGCCACAGTAGGAAGTGGGGGAGAAGGGCTAGAGTTCTTACAATCCTATTTTGTTGACTCTTTTTAAGGCCCAATCTTTATTTTACTTGTTTTCCAAGTCCTTCCCTTTGTTTTCACTAATTTGACCTTGTAAAAAAAATTGAGGATTTGTATTTGTTTGGATATATGGAAGTCTTCAGAAATGCAAGATCAGTTTAAAAAGATTGACTATTGCTGCAAGATAAGCAGCTTGAGATACAGTAGCCCACAACTCTAAACAACTCAAAATATTTTTTTTGACTAGTGAATAAATAAGCCAAATAGATTATCCTCATCAGTGAAAAAGAACAAATTATTGGTATACACAATAATATGGATGAATCTTACATCTCAAAGACATTATATTGAGAGGAAAGAATCCAGAGACAAAATTAGACATTATATATGATGTCATCAATATGAAATTCTAGAATTGGCACAGCTAATCTACATTTGACAGAAACCAGATCAGTTGTCTCTGTGGCTGGGGTTGAAACAAATGAAAGCAAAGAAGCAAGAGAGATTTCTTTGACATGATAAAAAGTGTATTTTGATTAGGGTGGTAGTTATATACAGTGTGTGTATTTTTTAAAATTCTTTGGTTTCTGCACTAAAATTTGCCTCAGTTGTGTTGGTTTATAAAGAAAAAAGAAATACAGAAGGAAGGCAATGAACTCATGTTTCTCAATTTGAGTTTAGGATCTTGAGTATTTAAATCAGTGATTCCCAAGCAGAGCTGCCCATTAAGCCATTAGAGGAAATGCTGGGTACACTAATCTTTGGGAATTTCCCAGACATTAGTCAGTTTGGAGAGAAGTACAGAATGTAGTAGTTTTTAAAAAGTAGATAGGCATTGCTCATGTGTGTTCAGGATTAGATTATATGAAGGGTTATTGAAACTATGGAATTAGATCAGATCTCTTTTAGATAGCTTATAAAATGAGAAAAGAAGTGGATCATACTCTGGAGGATACTATATTTAAAAGGCTAAAAATTTGAAAAGTAATGAGTCTTTACTAGAAGTTTTATGTGTTATGCTTATCAACAAAGACATTAAAAGGATAAGAAAGCAATGCTATGAAATAGTTTATGTAAACAAATCTGACAACTTAAAAGCAGAAAAATTTCTGGAAAACACAACTTACCAAATCAGCTTAGGAAGAACCAGATCTATAACTATTACAGAATTCTTTTTTAAACCAAGTCCTCTGAAAAGGAAACTCCAGGCCCAGATGATTTCACTGGTGAATTGCATAAAAAATATTTAAGGAGGAAATAGCACTAATCTGGCACAACTGATTTAGAGAAGGTAGATCTTATTTTATGAGTTCAATATAACAGTAATAGTAAAGTATGACAGACATTAATAAAAAAGAATATTATAGACCACTATGCCTCATGCAAATAGATGAAAAAAGTACTTTAAAGGTTAGCAAATCAAATCTAAAACCTATAACTCATGATAAATTGTCCCCTGAGTATAGGGATTTACCATAACAGAACTACATGAGATATGAGAGGAGCAGCTTCAGAGTACAGATGGATATTTGCAACAACAGACAAACAAAAATAACTGCTACAATGGGTGCAATTTCTGATTATTTCTATTATAATTATGCATATTTTTGCTAGTGGTAATTAGCTCAGAATTTAGGGGTGTTATTTTATCTTGAGTAAATGAATGTACCTTTCTGAATATCACTGAAGAAGTGCCTAAGACAGAAGGAAGGATATTATTATTGTTATTTATGTCTGATTCTTTGCAACTCCATGGACTATACAGCCCATGGAATTCTCCAGGCCAGAACACTGGAGTGAGTAGCCTTTCCCTGTTCCAGGGTACCTTCCCAACCCAGGATCAAACCCAGGTCTCCCGCACTGCAGGTGGATTCTTTACCAGTTGAGCTACCAGGGAAGCCCAAGAATACTGGAGTGGGTAGCTTATTCCTTTTCCAGGGGATCTTCCTTGACCCAGGAATCAAACTGGGATCTCCTGCATCGCAGGTAGATTCTTTACCAGCTGAGCTAGCATGGAAGAATATGTTTCATTAAAAAGACCCCTATACTGTTAGAGATTGGTAGGAATAAGATCTTTAATTTATAATCTTCATTTCATAACACTCCCTAGTTAGCACAATTAAATTTTCAAAAATGAGTTTTAAGCTCTAACAGTCCTGCTCATTAACTATTATTAATGTGCACTTAATATATTCATTATAAATCTGATCACTGTGACCTAATTATGATATAAAAACTCACTTCTAAAGCAAGACATATTTAGATAATTTCTATCATCTCTGTAGGTTGTAATCATCATAAAAACCAATGGAAGATATTATTTGTCTATACTTCAAAAACATACCATATTCATGACTAAATATAGCAATATACAGCCAATTAAGCCTACTCTATAAGTAGAATCTGTGAAGCTTCAAGAAATATGCTCTTTATGTCATTTCAATTACATTTTAAAACTTATGTCTTGTGATCTGGCATCAATTTTTCTATTTATCCTTTGCATTCTTGGCTAGTACCATAGAAATTTAAATTAAAACCATCATTTATTTGCTGAGCTATGATCAAGTTCAATCATGCAAAAGATTACCTAGAAGAGATTTCTTTTGGTACTAATCTTCAGTCATACCCACAACATGGAAGAAAAAGTAGAGAAAAAAAAAAAAAAAAGCAACCACTTGAGATGCTGGGCTGAACACTTGGCTTGTCAAGACTTACTGTTCTAAGATGTCCTAAGTCCATTCTGAAGGACATCAGCCCTGGGATTTCTTTCGAAGGAATGATGCGAAAGCTGAAACTCCAGTACTTTGGCCACCTCATGCGAAGAGTTAACTTACTGGAAAAGACTCTGATGCTGGGAGGAATTGGGGGCAGGAGGAGAAGGGGATGACAGAGGATGAAATGGTTGGATGGCATCACTGACTCAATGGACGTGAGTGTGAGTGAACTCCAGGAGTTGGTGATGGACAGGGAGGCCTGGCGTGCTGCGATTCATGGGGTGGCAAAGAGTCAGACAACGACTGAGTGACTGAACTGAACTGAAGGAGAAGATAGAACCATTGTAAGTTACACAATCTTATTTCATAGCTCAGAGAAAGTAACTCTTTCAAGCTCAGTGACAATAATCAAGTTGGATGATATTCATAAGTGTTACTAAGGAAGAGTTGATGGGGTTGTGATGGGGGTATCACTGAAAGGAAAGAGGAGAAAGGGAAAAATGGCATAGAGGGAGAAAATGATGTGAAGATTGATAAAGAAATAAAAATGACCAGATACTCTCTAATATCTAATGCTTGAAAACAATTTCCATGGTAGGCTAGATCAAGAGATAGTGAAAAGTAACTCTTGAATTGCTTTGACTTGACACTGTACACAAACTGCATGCTCCTTGCCTATTATGATCAGGCAAAGAACTCTGCTCATTATAATCACACATGGGTCCAGGCTGGTGAAGCAGCTACCATTTAGAAATTTACCAGTTCTGTACCAGATATAAACACACACCAGTTCTTTATTTTCCCTAGGAAAACAGATCACTTCTCTGAATTCTATTGGCTAAACCAAAAGAAATGGCCCTGCTTATTTTTAAGAAGGTGGAGAAGCACCATTTTGACAATGTGCTTTGTAGGAGAATTATAAGTATTTGGTCAAGTAACAAGCATATTTTATACTATATTGCCCCTGCAAGACAGAGAAGTATATTTTCAACAGAGCACTGTTTTCAGTTTACTACCCAGTATCTAATATCCCTTTTACTAACAGCAGTTATTGATTTTCTTGAGATGGTAATCTGAATACCTAAATACATTTTCCATTTTCTTTGTAGATAGAGGTAGCTTTTGACATAGTTTTAGCTAAAAATACATTCTGGAGCTTTTAGAAAGACTACAAAACAGGCACAGGCTTAGCCTATATTTTCTTCTTTACTTCTGGGAAACAGATGTCACCCCAGAAGAATGGGGAAAAGAGACATCTTGCCACTATGAGAACAAGAGAAAGCCTGATGAGACTGTGATCCTAATGAATTACCAAATATAAAACTCCTAGACAAGTGAATCCAAAATCACTGTAGATGGAGACTGCAGCCATGAAATTAAAAGATGCTTACTCCTTGGAAGAAAAGTTATGACCAACCTAGGTAGCATATTCAAAAGCAGAGACATTACTTTGCCAACAAAGGTCTGTCTAGTCAAGGTTATGGTTTTTCCTGTGGTCATGTGTGGATGTGAGAGTTGGGCTGCGAAGAAAGCTGAGCACTGAAGAATTGATGCTTTTGAACTGTGGTGTTGGAGAAGACTCTTAAGAGTTCCTTGGACTGCAAGGATATCCAACCCGTCCATTCTGAAGGAGATCAATCCTGGGATTTCTTTGGAGGAAATGATGCTGAAGCTGAAACTCCATTACTTTGGCCACCTCATGCGAAGAGTTGACTCATTGGAAAAGACTCTGATGCTGGGAGGGATTGGGGGCAAGAGGAGAAGGGGACAACGGAGGATGAGATGGCTGGATGGCATCACTGACTCGATGGACATGAGTCTGAATGAACTCCGGGAGTTGGTGATGGACAGGAAGGCCTGGTGTGCTGCGATTCATGGGGTCACAAAGAGTCAGACACGACTGAGAGACTGAACTGAACTAAACTGATTCATTCATTATTTATTGAGTTACCAATAGATGCTAAACAATGTCAGGAAGTGAAATTGCAAAGCTAGATAGAATCTGTGTGTGTGTGAGTGTGTGTGTTAGTTGCTCGGTCATGTCTTACTCTTGTGATCCCATGGACTGTAGTCTTCTCTGTCCATGGAAATTTCCTTGGAGAGAATGCTGGAGTGGGTTGCCATTTCCTTCTCCAGGGGATCTTCCTGACCCAGGAATCAAACCCTCTTCTCTTGCATCTCGTGCATTGGCAGGCAGATTCTTTACCACTAGGGCCACATGTGGTTAGTGGCTCATTCATGTTCAACTCTTTGTGACCCCATGAACTGTAGCCCACCAGGTTTCTCTGTCCTTGGGGATTCTCCAGGCAAGAATACTGGCGTGTGTTGCCATGACCTCCTCCTGGGCATCTGCCCAATCCAGGGATCAAACCCAGGTCTCCCACCCTGCAGGCAGATTCTTTACCATCTGATTCAGCGAAGAAAGCTCCTTGGAAGACCCAAAGAGAATCTAGTAGGCCATTTTCTTTCTCTAGGTTCTCACATTGCTATTTCCATACTTAGTTTTATAGATTAGCAGAGAAACAGTGTGAGTCTCATTATTCTTATGAAACTTGATGCTCTTTATTTGAATATCAATAATTAAAAAAAACTAATTTAGAGTTTTATCTTCCTAATGTTTTGTTGAAACAATATTATGAATGGATTTTGCTTATAATACAAACTATTTAA
>SJYQ01002256.1:515098-537270 GCA_006410935.1 Redunca redunca
TAGAACTGAACATGGAACAGACTGGTTCCAAATAGGAAAAGGAGTACGTCAAGGCTGTATATTGTCACCCTGCTTATTTAACTTATATGCAGAGTACATCACGAGAAACGCTGGACTGGAAGAAACACAAGCTGGAATCAAGATTGCCGGGAGAAATATCAAGAACCTCAGATATGCAGATGACACCACCCTTATGGCAGAAAGTGAAGAGGAGCTAAAAAGCCTCTTGATGAAAATGAAAGAGGAGAGCGATAAAGTTGGCTTAAAGCTCAACATTCAGAAAACAAAGATCATGGCATCCGGTCCCATCACTTCATGGGAAATAGATGGGGAAAAGGTAGAAACAGTGACAGACTTTATTTTGGGGGGCTCCAAAATCACTGCAGATGGTGACTGCAGCCATGAAATTAAAAGACGCTTACTCCTTGGAAGAAAAGTTATGACCAACCTAGATAGTATATTCAAAAGCAGAGACGTGACTTTGCCGACTCAGGTCCGTCTAGTCAAGGCTATGGTTTTTCCAGTAGTCATGTATGGATGTGAGAGTTGGACTGTGAAGAAGGCTGAGTGCCAAAGAACTGATGCTTTTGAACTGTGGTGTTGGAGAAGACTCTTAAGAGTCCCTTGGACTGCGGGGAGATCCAATCATTCCATTCTGAAGGAGATCAGCCCTGGGATTTCTTTGGAAGGAATGATGCTGAAGCTGAAACTCCAGTACTTTGGACACCTGATGCGACGAATTGATTCATTGGAAAAGACTCTGATGCCGGGAGGAACTGGGGGCAGGAGGAGGGGACGACCCAGGATGAGATGGAAGATGGCATCACGGACTCGATGGACGTGAGTCTGGGTGAACTCCGGGAGATGGTGATGGACAGGGAGGCCTGGCGTGCTGCGATTCATGGGGTCGCAAAGAGTCGGACACGACTGAGCTACTGAACTGAACTGAACTTAGTTCTCTGCCACCAGCCTTCCTAGCTTTATGACTGATGGCTGAATGGCCACTGCTGACTGTGCTAGAATGTCAGACAGAGACACTCCATCAGCCAGAGACTGTGCTTCTGTTCTGAAAGTAGTTAGGAGGGTTGAAGGGCTTTGGATTCAACACAAGAAGTTTAAACACACACACACACAATACACCGTTCCGAATATAAAGTACTGGTTTTGGTTGCTTTAGGTCTTCTTATTTGGATTATGTGTTTCACAAAGTCTACACATGAGCAGAGAACCATCTGTGTGTGCTGACAGTGTTAATACTTAACTCAAATGTTTCCAAAAACTCAGGGTGGTAATGAGGTTAGTCTGGCACAGGGTGTGAGAAATCTATTAGAACACTTTTAATATCCTAGTCAAAGTTATTTTCTATAAACCATGGTATCTCCCTTCGAAATATGAAGCAATGGTTTGTCAACAAAATTCATAAATTTATAAATACGTATGTAAAAACAAAAGAAGGAGGACTCAGTGTTCCCTTTGTGAGTGGAAAATAAGTCAATGAACTTTTATGAAATGACTTTGTAAAAGTAATCATTTGGGAAGTACAGATTGAGGTTACTTAGCTAAGACCTATTGTTAGAGCTAATGCCATACCCCCACGGCTTCATTCACCCTAAAATATATCTAAAACAGCCCATTGTGGTCAAGTGTGTGCTTATTGCTGCTTCCCTCACAAATGAGTTTAAAATGGCTTGCAGCCCAAGTACCTTTGCGTTCTGATAGCTTGCTCTAATGGGAATTCACGCAGTTTAATCACTACTCACATTATTGAAATTAAAATTCCATAAAGCCTGGCGGTAAAAGCAGTCTTACATTTGCTGCTACCTGGGATAATTAGTGGTGGTTCCAGTTTTTACAATGAGTGACCTTTTTGTGTTTCTATGTGCAAGAAAAGGAGATCTGCTCATAATAGCATCCTTATGGAGAGCAAGTTCTCTGAATGACTTGAGATTTACTTCTCAGTCTTTGCTGCTGCTGCTGCTAAGTCACTGCAGTCGTGTGCAACTCTGTGCAACCCCATAGACGGCAGCCCACCAGGCTCCCCCGTCCCTGGGATTCTCCAGGCAGGAACACTGGAGTGGGTTGCCATTTCCTTCTCAGTCTTTAAAAGTACATAAAAATTGGTATTTTCCAAATAAAGTGGCCTGGAAAGAGTTTATTGCTTTGGTCAGTTCTTTTTTTTTTTCAGCAGGTGAAACAATTTTATTTCACAGTTATCTTTAAAACCACAAAGACACTATGTTCTTCATATAAAAACATTAGTAGAGAGAACTATACTTTCTAGAAAATGATTATAGAGGCCCTCTTAAAGAAAAATGAACCCAATTATATGGTTTTGGTGGCAGCTTAGGAAAAACTCACATCTGAACTGATTCCTAAAACATACCATTCTATCCCACCATTCTGCATCTTTTGGTTCAAAGTATAGATTACTGTCATCAGTCTGTGCTCCTGCATTCTTACATGTATGACAATATATATACAGACTGATTTATTGTTTAATGTTCCGTTGGTTCATCAGCCTTTTCTGCAGGTTCATCAGCAGGTTGAGTAGGCGGTGCCTTTCTCTGTGGTCTTTCTTCCAGACCTTCCAGGAATGGAGACACATCATCATCATCATAAATTGTAAACTCCAAGTCTTTACCAACAATTCCAATGGAAACATTCTTTGTAGTCAGGTCCTGTTCTGCAGGAAGGGTTTCCTGTAAGGCACGCAGACCATGCTTAACCAGTTCATTCAAATTGCACTCCATAAACTCTGACATATGTCTCTCCAAGTAAGTACGAGCTGATTGAGATCGGGCTCCAATGGACATAGCTCTGCAGTCAAAATAGTTAGCAGATGGACAAGTTTGGAAAATGTGAGGACCCATATCATCATAACCAGCAATGAGCAGCCCAACACCGTATGGTCTCCGGCCATATCGCTGCGTTGGTATCTGGGTTTTGCTTCCAATTAGAGATACAAGACGAGACACAGGAAGAGGTCTGTCAAATACAAATCTGGAATCCAAACACTTCTGGCGCATAAAATTACATAACAGTCGAGCATCAGCAGTAAGTCCCGCAACTGAGATACCAATATGGTTATCAACATGGAGAATTTTTTTCTGATGAGCCGCAAGTTCTGACTGTGCCCTCTTCAATGCAACCAACACTGCATGAGTTTTTGATTTCAGACCAACTGTGGCTGAACCTTGTTTGACAGCTTCCATTGCATATTCAATTTGATGAATTCTGCCCTGAGGGCTCCAAACAGTGACATCATTGTCATACTGGTTGTGAAACATGGTTCCTGCGCGAGCCTGGCTTCGGCCTCCTGCAAACCTGCGGATGGAACANAGTAAAATCACAATTCAAACTGGTTAATTTGCTTTGGATTCAAATTTGTCTGGTTTACACATCAGCTGTGCAGCTTTGGACAACTTAACATCTCCAAGTCTCAATGTCTTCACTTTACAAGTTAAATATTAATTCTTACTTTATTAATTTTTGTAAAGATTAAATGAATCTTATAAAAAATGTAGCAAGAACTTTACATGCAGTATATTTTTAAATAATTGGTGCCCATTAGATTTCCTCAGTTAAAATTAATTTAAAAAGCATTTTTTTGAGGTCTACTGTGTGTTAAGTATTTAAGGATAAGCTGGTGAGCAAAAGCAAATGTTGTTTGTATTAAAAATAGAAAGCAAGCACAGCACTAACCCACTTGGAGCTTTGCAATCTAACGGGGAATGCAGTCAATCAAATAATTTCACAAATAAATTTAAAATAATTATGGCTGTGAAAAGCACATGGCACTGTCAAAGCATGTGATAGATAAGACAGATGAATTAGTTAAAGAACAAGGGTGATTTCTCTGAGAAAATAATGATTCAACTGAAATATGAAGACTAAAGAAGAAGATAAGTGAAGAGAGGATTCTCACTGTAGTATTTATGAAGCACTGCTCTTTAGAGAAACTGAAAAGAATCTGTTATTACACAACCACTTCAAGTGAGGGAGAAAGGAGCTGAAGTGAGGCTGTCCCAGGAAGCATTTTTTCCATCCCCAGAGGCCTTGGAGTGCTTTAAACAGAGGGCAACATGAATGAACCTGCACTCAGAAAGATGACCCTGGCTGTAGTAATAAGAATGAATTAGGAAGGAACAAGACTGAACATATATGCCAACTAGGAAGCCAACTTAGCTGTTTAGGCAAGAGGCAATGGTAGTTTAGACTAAGGTATCAGTGAAAATGAAGAGAAGTAGGTAAATTTGAGAAAGATTTGTGAGTTAAAATTTATATGACTTGCAATTGAATTGGATACTGACTTTATTCCTAAAGACATATAAAACTATAACATACCCCTTCACTCTCCTTTTCTGGATGACAACTTCATAGTGTGTCAATCACTCAGTCATACCTGACTCTTTTGACCCCATGATCTGCAGCCCACAGGCTCCTCTATCCATGGAGTTCTCTAGGCAGGAATACTGGAGTGGGTAACCATTTCCTTCTCCAGAGGATCTTTCTGATCCAAGGGTCCAACCCAGATCTCCAGCATTGCTGGCAGATTCTTCACTGCCTGAGCCACCAGGGAAGCCCAAACCCTCTCTTTTATTTTCAACCCTGTATCCTTAACTCCCTGATCCTCATTCTTAGCTGATAACCTTGTTCCTGAGTCACTAAAGAAATGGCAGCAATCAGAAGACAAATCCTGGACTCCCTAAGCTGTGTCTACCTGCTCACTTCACTAGCATCTTCACTGACATCTTCTGTTTCCCTGCTTTTAGCCTGGTTATATTATTCAAGATCTGCTTTGAGCTAGTTTGTCCATATTTTTGCCTTATCCCATCTACTGTCAACTTCTTCAGTAATTCTCTTCTTCCTGTATTCCATCATCTTATTATTAGTGTACAAAGATGCCCTTTTATCTCGTATTTTCAGAAGGACTCTCAGCTCTACTTCTCTCCATAGCTAATACTCAGGTTTTTTAAACAAAATTCCTCAAAAGACTTATTTGTACTCCTTTCTCCAATTCTCTGCTAGTTTTTCTTTACGCACACTCCAACAGACCTGCACCATTTCACCAAACTATGTTGGATGGGCCTAGGGAACACAAAAACAGCCTTAGAAGAAATGGAAACCCTTAGTCACACTATATCCTCATGTTAACTAATTTTATTCCAAATTAGCAAGTTAAACCTTTTGTGCAAATTCACATTGATTGACCTTTTAGCTGAGATACTGGGGGAGGAGGTGGAGGGTGTTATGAACAAGCATTAGCATGAACATTTACAACCTACTCTATCACTTTTAGTTGACTTACTTCAGCCTCAGACTTCAGCTATCTCAAAAATGTGAGTATTAATTTCACAACTATATTACATTTATAGTTGTGAAATAATCATACATATTCTTGCTTTATAGGATCACTGTAAGTATGAAAAGTAAAAAGAGTTTGGTCACATCATTGGTCACAAGAGCAGGATTTAGAGCCTATCCAGGTAAAGAGAGAGAAAGAAAGTGGGAAAAATTTTAGAACTGATTTCCTGAAACAATTAGTTCCAATCAGAAAGGGTCTCACAGTGAAACAAATGAAGGCAGAAAACAGCACATGCATGAGGTGAACAAAGATTTATTATAATTAGATAGGTTTTTAGATAGTTACAAATGTCACATTAATAAATGTTCTGAAAGAATATACTTTATCTGGGAAAATAATGAATTTAATAACTAAATAAACTGTAAGACATCTTAAATTTCTACCATTATAGACTTCCTCAGCATTGCCATTTAAATTCTACATTCAGCTCAGTTCAGTTCAGTCTCTCAGTCGTGTCCGACTCTTTGCGACCCCATGAGTTGCAGCACGCCAGGCCTCCCTGTCCATCACCATCTCCCGGAGTTCACTCAAACTCATGTCCGTCGAGTTGGTGATGCCATCCAGCCATCTCATCCTCTGTCGTCCCCTTCTCCTCCTGCCCCCAATCCCTCCCAGCATCAGAGCCTTTTCCAATGAGTCAACTCTTAGCATGAGGTGGCCAAAGTACTGGAGTTTCAGCTTCAGCATCATTCCTTCCAAAGAACACCCAGGACTGATCTCCTTCAGAATGGACTGGTTAGATCTCCTTGCAGTCCAAGGGACTCTCAAGAGTCTTCTCCAGCACCACAGTTCACACGCATCAATTCTTTGGTGCTCAGCTTTCTTCACAGTCCAACTCTCACATCCATACATGACCACTGGAAAAACCATAGCCTTGACTAGACGTTACATTAGGTATTCAAATTCTATTTATACATCTGGCATACATTAAAATGCATGAATTTGTTAAAAGAATTTGGTGTTGCTATTCAAACATATGCATTTACTCATAATGTCTTACACCTTGCTTCTGGTGGTTTAAAATTTAATCACTCAGTTGTGTATGACTCTTTTTGACCCCATGGACTATAGCCTGCCAGACTCCTGTCTATGGAATTCTCCAGGCAAGAGTACTGGAGTGGCTGTCATTCCCTTCTCCAGGGGATCTTTCCAACCCAGGGTGTTTAGTGTAAATAAGGCTCTCAGTATGAAGAAGCTGAAGATGTTTACGTATCATTAAAAAAATACTTTAATATAGCAACTCACCTAGGCTTAAAGATAGGCACCAAAATATGTGCTGGAAAATGTTCTACTGACCAAAGTTAACAAATTTTCATCTCAACTATTGCCATTAACACTGCCAATAGTTTCCAATTTACAAAAAAGTGAAGTAGGTAAGGTATATATTTAAGATGAGTTTCCCTGATGGTTCAGTGGGTAAAGAATCAGACTGCAATGCAAGAGATATGTGCAAGAGACACAGGTTCTATCCCTGGGTCAGGAAGATCCCCTGGAGGAGGAAACGGCAACCCACTCCAATACTCTTGCCTGGAAAATCCCATAGACAGGGGAGCCTGGTAGGCTACAGACCATGAGGTTGCAGAGTCAGACATGACTGAGCATACACGCATGCATATATTTAAGGTAACACTACATTTGGCTTTCTTCTATGCTCAGATCAAGTGACCACTTAGAAAACACTAAGAAAAGTTTTTAAAAATCAAGCAAAAATTCGATATATAAACTTTTCGTTGCTCATAGGACAAAGTCCAGCAACATTAGTTTTAAAATAGATGCGTCATGACTATGATGTGCACAATATTCAGTGGCTGAAAGTTTAGGGCTGCACTGTCCTGTATGGAAGTCTTAACTGCATGTGGCTGTTGCGCACTCAGAATTTGGATCATCCAAACTGAGATGTGCTGTGAGTGAAAAATATTCACCAATTTTGAAGACTTGTTATTTGAAAAAAAAAAAAAAAGAGTAAAATATCTAATTAGAGACTTCTAGAATCTTCCCTAGAATGTAGAGAGCAGGGAAAAACATTACTTCCATCTTTACAGAAATGACTGTTTTTTAAGGCAGAAGCTCTGTGTCTCCCTTTGTCTGGCAAATAAAGATATCCTTTTCTAAAAAAAGAAAATAAAGCTGGAAGAATTTAAAATGCATGACTCTTTCATAGTCTTTCAGAGAACTGATAGATGTTGTGAAAGAACTAACTGCCCCATCACTAAGGAGAGAACAGCATCTTCGGGGAGAGAGGAAACATGAGCATTCAGGTACCAGATGCTGCTGGACGCTAATAGGAAGAACTCAGCTGTAATAGTTGACAAATGGGTGAAGGCCCGGGGTGGGATGCACCGGCTCTGGAAATGGGAGGAATCCATTCCCTCCTCTCAATTCTCTCTGTGAACCGCAACATGCAATCACAGAAATGATCAGAGAGCCTGAAGAATATGTTAATTTTGATGCAGCCCTGGGAGAGGGGAATAGCACTTCTGCAGGAAGGCCAAGAAAAGCCACCTGACTCTTTCCCCATTTCTTTACAAGGATCAATGCCTGTGAAGGGAGGGCAGCAAATACTTTACCCTCGAGCACTGCTTGGGGGGAAGAGCAAGAGCACGCTCCCTCCTGGAAGGGACAGGAACACATGATGGGTCTGCACAGCAAGGACAGGGGCAGAGTAAGGAAGAGGATCATGCTTCTGACACCTAGGGACTTGGTTCCTCCTATCTGAGGCTTCAGAACAAAAGCCAGCAGTCCAAGCTTTAGGGAATAACAGTGTGCAAAGAGCCCCTTTCTGGGGGTATAGCTATAGTAGAGGGCTGCACAGATATAATGTGGTAAATTAATCCTCACTCTAAACAAAAATTATAACTATAGGAGTCAAAAGGTGTGTTGGGTTTAATCATAATAATAGCAAGCCTCAAATCTAGCACAACTTCTATTCAAACTGCTACTGAAGGCCTAGCAGATGGAAAAGTGTGCCCATTTCCATATATATACATATGTATTTAATGAGAAAACATATTGCCAGGAAACAAAACAATCATCAAAACCAAACTCAGATATGGCACAGATGTTGAAACTATATAACAGGAAATTTAAATCACTATAATCAATACATTTATGGCTTAATGGAAATAATAGACAACATGCAAAATCAAATGGGTAACTTCAGCAGAGAGATGGGGATAATAAGAAATGATCAAATGTCCATGGCATAAATGAGAAAAACAGTAACAAAGATGAACGCCTCCATTCTGTTCATGAGTACGCATAACAGAGCCAGAGAAGACATAGATGAACTTGAAAATGTGTATGGTTTTGTCACTAAGTTGCATCCGACTTTTGTGATTCCCACAAGACTCCCCTGTCCATGTGATTTCCCAAGCAAGAATACTGGAGTGAGTTGTCATTTCCTTCTCCGGGGGAGATTTTCCCAATGCAGGGATCGAACCCAGGTCTCCTGCCCTTTAGGTGATCACCTGCATTGCAGTCGGATTCTTTACAGACTGAGCCAGCAGGAAAACCCTGAACTTGAAAATAAGTCAACAGAAATTATCCAAACTAAGCACAAAGAGAAGAAAGAGTAAGCAAAAATGGAACAGAACATCCACAGCACCTGGGAAATAATCAAGCAGTATAACATACGTGTGGTTTGAATTCTATAGGCATATCATATTCAAACTATTGAATCCCCCTTGGTAAAGAATCTGCCGGCGATGCAGGAGACCCTGGTTCAATTCCTGGGTAGGGAAGATCTGCTGGAGAAGGGATAGTCTACCCACTTCAATATTTTTAAGCTTCCCTTGTGGCTCAACTGGTAAAGAATCTGCCAGCAATGGCGGAGACCTGGGTTTGCTTTCTGGGTTGGGAAGATCCCCTGGAGAAGGGAAAGGCTACTCACTCCAGTATTCTGGCCTAGAGAATTCCATGGACTCTATAGTCAGTCCATGGGTTTGCAAAGAGTTGGACACGACTGATCAACTTTCACTCACTGTCACTTATTGTAATAAAGACAAAGGGAACAAATAGGGAGGACACTGTTGAAGTGGCACTGAGCTGTCCCAGCCACCAGCCTTTGTGTCAACCGGACTGAGGGCCCAGACATTATGGAACAGAGGCAGGCCACACTTTGCTTGCTCTGTTCAAATTTTCTGACTGAAGAAATCTGTAAGATAGAATAGTAACTAATTGTTGTTTAATCCACTATGTTTAGGGGCAGTTTATTATATATTGGTACATACTGCAAGCCGTTGGGAAAGCCCAAATAAAAATGAATTTATGATAAGTATACTAAGAGGTCTCAATCATTTTTCATTTAAAAAATATTTATTGAGCATTTACTACCTGTAGTTCCTGAAGATTTCATAGCACTTGGTAATATACATGCATTATTTCATTTGATCTACTTTACAGATGAAGAAACTGAGGTTTGGGACTAAGTTCTTTATCAATTGCTTATAGTTGCCAATAAGCAGTTGAGCTGGAATCCAGACTTAGATCAGATTGTAACTCTAGTAATCAGAAACACTGGACTTTAAGAAACATGGTTCTACCTCTCAGGCCTCAAAGTATTTAAGAAGTAACTCACCCTGTCCCTCTGCCTGGTGCAAAAAAGACCCTCATCTAAACACAGTTCAGGTCAATAGACTAGCATGTTAGCTATGACATTGTCTGCCTCCTTTGTGGGAGTCAGTATGAAAAGATAGTGAAGAGACAGGATTGATTCCTGGTGAGGAGGAAGGAGAAATTGATTCACAGATTCTAGCTCAGCATACCCATTATGAGCAGAGGCTTAAGGGTCAAACTTATTCAAATCCTAGCTACTCTATTTTCTAGCTGTGAGGCAAATTTCTTGATCTAAGTCTCAATCTTCATATATATATTTTATGGTAATAAAAATTCAGACATATCAAAAATTAAATAAAATGATATAAATAATATCCCTCAATTAAGGTTCTCAATTAAGCTATTATTATTTTATGGCCTTTGGATAACGAGATGGTTAATCTGTTTAATTCACTGAGACATAACAATAGGAAAAGGAAGGAATTTTGCAGGGTGAAAGTCAAATTTGGTACATGTTGAGTTTGAAGTGATTGTGAGACATTCCACTGAAGATTAACAGTAGATAGTTGGACACAGAGGTTAAAGAGCAATGAACTCAAATAAGGTAATGGCCAGTTCCTAGAGACACTTGAATCCCAAATTGAGGCTTTGAAGCAATAGAGAACATTGGAAGTTTCTGAGCAGAAGAATGGATTCTGCTACTTAAAGAGTAAGTTCTGTTCAGAAATAATCCTTCCATCTGTCATTCTCCAATAATAAAATATTAAAAAGTTGAATATCACAATATTTTTTAAAAATCATATAAATTGAAACTTTTAATTTCTCTAACCACTTCATTTTGTAAATACTTTTTATATCACTGAGAAGTGTAGAATGATATATTCCTCTAAGGTCAATATCATCTGTAAAATAATTAGTTTTTTTGGACAGAAGTTAGTGCATATTGTTAAAGCTTTGTAACCTTGCTAAGGACTTCATACATCTTGCAATAATTTGTTGAGATGAGAAGCACAGAAAGACATATAACATGCAGATGGTTGTCCTATTGAATAATATCTGAATAAGGACAGTCTTGACTTAGTAAGTTCTCAATACCATCATTTTAAGAAAGACAGAGCAGAATCTTATGACAAAGAAGAAGTGGGAAAATCAAGACCTTTGGAACTGCAAGTACATTGGCATAGCAGCAGCTTCTTGGATCTTATAGAAAGAGTGGTCAGAGATCTAGGCATAGTCCGTTAAGTATAAACCTTGCAAAAACAATTAAGGAATGGCACACATCATTTTTCATTTCCAGAAGTAATTCCCAGATAACTTCAGTTGTCTATCTTCCCATCTATGCTGCATTTTCTTGAAGGCACTACTAAATATGGTTCATTCCTTTATTCACTTATTATTTCATGAACTTATTCATCAAGACTATGTTATATACTGTATACTATGCTAAATGTATAGTATTCCTTCCCAAGTGGCGCTGCTGCTGCTGCTAAGTCGCTTCAGTCGTGTCCGACTCTGTGCGACCCCATAGACGAAAGCCCACCAGGCTCCCCCGTCCCTGGGATTCTCCAGGCAAGAACACTAGAGTGGGTTGCCATTTCCTTCTCCAATGCATGAAAGTGAAAGTGAAAGTGAAGTCGCTCAGTCGTGTCTGACCCTCAGCGACCCCATGGATTGCAACCTACCAGGCTCCTCCGTCCACAGGATTTTCCAGGCAAGAGTACTGGAGTGGGGTGCCACTGCCTTCTCCACCAAGTGGCGCTAGTGGTAAAGAATTCACCGTCAATGAAGGCTATACCGTTCAATCCCTGGGTAGGCAAGCTCCCTTGGAGGAAGGCATGGCAATGCACTCTAGTATTCTTGCCTGGAACATCTCATGGACAAAGGAGCCTGGAGGGCTACAGTCCATAGAGTCACAAAGGGCCAGACACCACTGAAGCAACTGAGTGAGCATGCATGCACATATTCATCCTAAATATGAGCAATTAAGTAACAAATAAACTGTACTTCCTGACTAGACCTGTTCTTAGTCTGGAATAAAGTTAGATGTCAGATAGATATGTATATGAAAATTACAATATAGAAATATAAGACCAAAAGAGTATTTATGTAAAGTGTTACAGGAGCACCAACCAGGTAGTAACAACTATGCTTAAGGCTGGTCAGTGAGGAATACTGGAAAAGATCAGTGTGCTATTTAAACACATATATGAAGGCAAAAGTAGTTTATTCAAATGGCAAGGGAAAGATCATTTTAGATATCATAAATACAGGTGTTGGATCAGTTAAAAAGTTTTGAGCTGTGAGTAACAGAAACTATGAATAAAAAGAACTTAATAAACACTTATTTTTTCACTTATTTTTCACTTCTATTTCATTGACTATGCTAGAACCTTTGACACTGGATCACAACAAACTGTGGAAAATTCTGAAAGAGATGGGAATACTAGATCACCTTACCTGCCCTCTGAGAAATCTGTTCCCAGGTCAAGAAGCAACAGTTAGAACCGGACATGGAAAAATGGACTGGTTCCAAATTGGGAAAGGAGTACATCAAGGCTGTATATAGTCACCCTGCTTATTTAACTTATATGCAGAGTACATCATGTGAAATGCCCAGCTGGATGAAGCACAATCTGGAATCAAGATTGCCGGGAGAAATATCAATAACGTTCAATATGCAGATGACACCACCCTTATGGCAGGTTCATATCTTTTGTTTAAAGATGGTGACCACAGCCTTGAAATTAAATGACGTTTGCTCCTTGGGAGAAAAGCTATGACAAAACTAGACAGCTTATTAAATAGCAGAGACATTACTTTGCTGACATAGGTTCACCTAGTCAATGCTATGGTTTTTCCAGTAGTCATGTATGGATGTTAAGAGTTGGACCATAAAGAAAGCTGAGTGCTGAAGAATTGATGCTTTTGAACTATGGTGTTGGAAAAGACTCTTGAGGGTCCCTTGGACTGCAAAGAGATCAAACCTGTCCATCCTAAAGTAAATCAGTCCTGAATATTTATTGGAAGGACTGATGCTGAAGTTGAAGCTCCAATAGTTTGGCCGCCTGATGTGAAGAACTGACTCCTTAGAAAAGACCCTGATGCTGGGAAAGATTGAAGGCAGGAGGAGAAGGGGACGACAGAGGATGAGATGGTTGGATGGCATCACCGACTGGATGGAAATGAGTTTGAGCAAGCTTCAGGAGTTGGTGATGGATAGGAAAGCCTGGTGTGCTGCAGTCCATGGGGTCATAAAGAGTCAGACATGACTGAGCGACTGAACTGAACTGAACTGAGCCTCTTTGCTCACAAAGCCTGTAAAACACGTATATCTGACCCTTTACAGAAAAAGTCTGTTGAGTAATCATAGTTTATTCTTTTAAGTGGCAGAGAGTGTGCTTCCCTGACCAAATATCTCCAGAAAGTGAGTGCCAGAACAAAACTGATTCTACCGGTATGAAAGGTGGCGTAGAGAGTATAATTGTTGGAATGAAATCAACCATGGTTAGCTAAAGTAGGAACCAAGATGACATATATTAAAAACAAACAAACAAACAAAAAAAAAACAAAAAAAACAACTATTCTTAATTTGAAAAGGATTCTATCCCTGGGTCGGGAAGATCCCTTGGAGGAGGGCAGAGCAACCCACTCCAGTATTCTTGCCTGGAGAATCCCATGGACAGAGGAACCTGACAGGTTGCAGTCCAAAGTGGCATACAGAGTTGGACATGACTGAAGCAACGTAGCATGCTTTAATTAATATAACTTTATAATACATTTTCAAATCAGAAAGTGAGGTAAGTCTTCTGCTTTGTTCTTTTTTTTCAAGATTGTGCTGGTTACTTTGGGTACATTATTTTCTATAATTTTATAATTACTTTTTCCATTTCTATAAAGTGCTATTGTGATCTTTTCTTAAACTTTTTATTGCAGTATAGTAGATTTACAACGTTGTGTTAGTTTCAGTTGTACAGCAGAGCAAACCCATTATTGTGTTGTTCAGTCGCTAAGTTGTGTTTGACTCTGTTACCCCACAGACTGCAGCACGTCAGGTTCCCCAGTCCTTCACTGTTTTCCAGGGTTTTCTCAAACTCATGTCCATTGAGCTGGTAACACTAATTAACCATCTCATCATCTGCTGCCCTCTTCTTTTGTCTTCAATCTTTCCCTGCATTAAGATCTTTTCCAGTGAGTCAGCTCTTTGCATAAGGTAGCCAAAATATTCAGCATCAGTCCTTCCTATGAATATTTAGGGTTGATTTCCTTTAGAATTGACTGGTTTGATCTTCTTACAGTCCAAGGGACTCTCAAGAATTTTCTCCAGCACTGCAATTCAAAAAACATCAATTCTTTAGCACTCATCCTTCTTCTTAAAAAAATTTATTTATCTTTAAATAAAGCAAAAATGAATATTTTTAATGATAAAAAGTACAATTCACAAAAAAGATAGACATCATAAACCATTAGACCCCTAACAACAAAGAAATAAAAATACATAAAGCAAAATCAGAAGAAAAATAGCAAAAGAAAAAAATATATGATCATAGTGAGACATTAACATTTCTCTGAGAATATTTTATCAAGTACAGAAAAAGTAAGAACAGGAGCATCTTGAATGATGCCATTAATAATTTAAATAGATTTATATTTTGCCTGGAGAATCCCAGGGATGGGAGAGCCTGGTGGGCTGCCGTCTATGGGGTCACACAGAGTAGGACATGACTGAAGTGACTTAGCAGCAGCAGCAGATTTANATAAGCTTTTGGGTTTTAAAAAGTGATTACAGGTTTTTCTATTAAATGGTAGTTTTGGTGATATAGAATTCTATTATTTTTCTATTGATCAATCATGATACAATGTTATTAAGTGATACATATTCACAACAGTAAAAGATATTTATCAGTTTTCATAATTAAGAGTTAGACAAAAAATAAAAGATAATTACAATTGCAAGCCATAATGGGAATGTGATTAACCTAACTATACAAAATAATTACATACAATTTAGAGGATCAAGAAGAGTGATGTGGTAAGTGAAAGTGTATAATGCACATGTTTTCATCCACCCAGCCAGTCTATGTCTTTTGGTTGGTGCATTTAATCCATTTACATTTAAAGTAATTATTGATATGTATGATCCTATTACTGTTTTCTTAATAGCTTTGAGTTTATATTCTGTTGATAAGTCTTTTCCTTTTCTTGTTTCCTGCCTAGAGAAGTTCCTTTAGCGTTTGTTGTAAAGCTGGTTTGGTGGTGCTGAATTCTCTTAACTTTTGCTTGTCTGGAAAGCTTTTGATTTCTTCATCAAATCTGAAGGAGAGTTTTGCTGGAGAGAGTATTCTTGGTTGTAGGTTTTTCCCTTTCATCACTTAAAAAATAACATTCCATTCCCTTCTGGCTTGTAGAGTTTCTGTTGAGAAATCAGCTGATAGCCTGAAGGGAGTTCTTTTGTATGTCATTGCTGTTTTTCCATTGTAGCTTTTAATATTTTATCTGTCTTTAATTTTTGTCAGTTTGACTACTATGTATCTTACTGTGTTCCTCCTTGGGTTTATCCTGCCTGGATCTCTCTGTGCTTCCTGGACTTGGCTGACTATTTCCTTTCCCATGTTTGGTACATTTTCAGCTATCATCACTTAAAATATTTTCTCAGGTCCTTTCTCTCTCTCCTGTCTTTCTGGGTCCCCTATAATGAGAATGTTTGTGTGTTTAATATTGTCCCAGAGGTCTCTTATGCTGTCTTCATTTCTTTTCATTCCCTTTTCTATATTCTGTTCTGCAGCACTGATTTCCACTTTTCTGTTCCCCAGGTCATTTATCCATTCTTCTGCCTCAGTTATTCTGCTCTTGATTCCTTCTATTGTATTATTCATTTCTGGTTATTTGTTCTTTAGTTAATCTAGGTCTTTGGTAAACATTTCTTGAATTTTCTCAGTCTTTGCCTTCATTATTTTCCTGAGACTCTGAGTCATCTTCACTATCATTATTCTGAATTCTTTTTCCAGAATTTTCCTTATCTTCACTTCATTTGGTTGTTTTTCTGGGATTTTATTTTATCCATTCATCTGGGACATAACTTCCTGCTTTTTCATGCTGATTAACTTTCTATAATGTGACTTTTGTTGTAGTCACTGTGGGACTATGGTTCTTGCTTCATCTGTCTGCCCTCTGATGGAGGAGGCTAACAGGCTTTTGTAAACTTCCTGATGGGAAGGACTGGCAGTGGGAAAAACTGAGTCTTGCTCTGGTGGACAGCTCAGTAAAGATTTAATCCAATTATCTGCTGATGGGTGGGGTTGTGCTCTCTACCTGGTAGTTTTGTGGCCTGAGATGACCCAGTATGGGCTCTTGGTAGAGTTAATGGTGACCTCCAAGAGGATTTACACCAAGGGTGACCTTCCCAGACTGCTGTTGCCAGTATCCCTGTCCCTTTTGTGAGCCCCTGCTGACTCACGCCTCCACAGAAGGCCCTCCACAATAGCAGGTAGCTTTGGTTCAGTCTCCTGTGGAGTCATTGCTCCTTTCCTTTGGGTCTTGGTGCATGCAAGGTTTTGTTCATGCCCTCTAAGACTTGGAGTCTCTATTTCCCCCAATCCTGTGGAATTCTTATAATCAAATTGCACTGTCATTCAAGGACAGATTCTTTTGGGATTTCCAGTACCTCTGTCAGACCCCCAGACTAGGAAGCCCGACATGGGGTTCAGAACCTTTACAACAGTGGAAGAACTTCTTTGGCATTATTTCTCTCCAGTTTGTGAATCACCCATACGGTTAGAATGGTATTTGACTTTATTGTGATTGTGCTCCTCCTACCATCTCACTGTGGCTTCTTCTTTGTCTGTGGACATGGGTATTTTTTTTGGTAGGTTGCAGTGTCCTCCTGTCAATAATTGTTCAACAGCTAGTTGTGATTTTGGTGCTCTCTCAGGAGGAGATGAGCACCCGTCCTTCTACTCCACCATCTTGAACCAGAAGCCCCGTCACTCAGCCTTCTTTATGAACAGACTCTCACCATCCATATGTAGCTACTAGATATTAGAGTGATATCATCTGCGTACCTGAGGTCTTTAATTAGAGAAGAGCTAATGCCTTTTTCTCAAACTCTTCCAAGATGTTGCAGAGAAAGGAACACTTCCAAACTTGTTCTACAAGGCTATCATCATTCTGATACCAAAACCAGATAATGATATCACACACAATAAAAATTACAGGGAAATATCTCTGATGAACATAGATGAAAAATTACTCAAGAAAATATCTTAGAAATCAAGAGCAATGTGTGTGCACATGCTAAGTCTCTTCAGTCATGTCCTACTCTGACTCTGCAGACTGTAGCCCACCAGCCTCCTCTTTCCATGGATTCTCCAGGCAAGAATACTGGAGTGGTTTTCCATGTCCTCCTCCAAACGATCTCACACACCCAAGTATCAAATTCAAGTCTCTTACATCTCCTGCTTTGGCAGGTGGGTTGTTTAAGAGTAGAGCCACCTAGAAAGCCCATCAACAGCAATATTATGTCTTAGAAAGTTTCAAATATTTAAACATTAATTTAACATGTGCCCCTGAAAGACATAGGTTAAAAACAGATCATGAAACAGAAAATAATCTAATTGATGATGGCCATTCTGACTTGTATGAGGTGATATGCCATTGTATTCTGATTTGTATCTCTCTAGTAATTAGTAATGTTTAGCATCTTTTCATGTGGCTCTTGGCCATCTGCATGTCTTCTTTAAAGAAATGTCAATTTAAGTCTTCTGCCCATTTTTTATTTGGTTATTGACGTTTTCTTGGCATTGAGCCACAGAAATTTCTCAACATCCTCTCCACAAAAAATGCTGGAGAGGATGTGGAGGAAAAGGAATCCTACTATACTCAGAGGTAAAGAACACAATGCGAGAGACATGGAAGGCACAGGTTTGATCCCTGGGTCAGGAAGATGCCCTAAAGAAGGAAATGGCAAGCCACTCCAGTGTTCTTGCCTGAGATATCCGTGGATAGAGGATCCTGGTAGATGACAGTTCACGTTGTTGCTTTCCTTTAGGATTGACTGGTTTGATCTTGCTGTCCAAGGCTTCGCAAGAGTCTTCCCCAGCACCACAGTTAAAAACACCAACTCTTTGGCACTCAGCTCACTTTATGGTCCAACACTCACATCTCTACTACTGGAAAAACCATAGCTTTGACTATACAGACCTTTGTCAGCAAAATGATGTCTCTACTTTTTAATATGCTGTCTAGGTTGGTCATAGCTTTTCTTTCAAGGAGCAAGAATCTTTTAATTTCATGGCTGCAGCCACCATCTGCAGTGATTTTGGAGCCCAAGAAAATTAAGTGTCTCACTGTTTCCATTGTTTCAACATCTTTTTATCATGGAGTGATGGGACTGGATGTCATATTAGTTTTCTGAATGTTGAGCCTTAAGCCAGCTTTTTCACTCTCCTCTTTCACCTTCATCAGGAGGCTCTTTTGTTCCTCTTCACTTTTTCCCATTAGAGTGTTGTCATCTGCATATCTGAGGTGATTGATATTTCTCCCAGCAATCTTTACTCCAGCTTGAGCTTCATTCAGCTCAGCATTTGGCATGATGTACTCTGCATACAAATTAAATAAACAAGGGTGATGATATACAGCCTTGACATACTCCTTTCCCAATTTGGAACCAGTCTGTTCTGTGTCCAATTCTAACTGTTTCTTCTTGACCTGCATACAGATTTCTCAGGAGACAGTTAAGGTCCTCTGGTATTCCCATCTCTTTAAGAATTTTCCAGTTTGTTATTATCCACACAGCCAAAGGTTTTAGTGTATCCAATGAAGCAAGAATATATTTTCCTGGAATTCCCTCACTTTTTCCATGATCCAATGGATGCTGGCAATTTGATCTCTGGTTCCTCTGCTCTTTCTAAGACCAGCTTGTACATCTGGAAGTTTTCAGTTCATGTACTGTTGAAGCCTAGCTCAAAGGATTTTGAGCATTGCCTTATTGGCATGTGAAATGAGTGCAGTCGTGCAGTAGTTTGAACATTCTTTTCTTTGGCATTGCCCTTCTTTTGGATTGGAATTAAAACTGACCTTTTCCAGTCCTGTGGCCACTGCTGTTTTCTAAATTTGTATATTGAGTGCAGAACTTTAACAGCACCATCTTTTAGAATTTGAAATAGTTCAGCTGGAATGCCATCAATCTCTACTAGTTTTGTTTATAGCAATGTTTCCTAAGCAAGAGTGTGACTTGAAGTCACATTCCAGGATGTTTGGCTTTAGATGAGTGATCACACCATTTTGGTTATCTGGGTCATTAAGACCTTTTGTGTATTTTTGTCACCTCTTCTTAATAGCTTCTGCTTCTCTTAAGTACATAATATTTCTGTCCTTTGTTGTGCTCATCTTTGCATTAAATATTCCCTTGGTATCTCTAATTTTTTTGAAGAGATCTCTAGTCTTTCCCATCTTATTATTTTCCTCTATTTCTTTACACTGTTCACTTAAGAAGGCTTTCTTATCTCTCTTTGCTATTCTCTGGAATTTTGCATTCAGATGGGTGTATCTTTCCTTTCCTCCTTTGCCTTTCATTTCTCTCCTTTTCTCAACTATTTGTAAGGCCTCCTCAGACAGCAGTTTTGCCTTGTTGCATTTCTGTTTTGGGGGATGGTTTTGGTCTCCATCTTCAGTACAATGTTACAAACCTCTGTTCTTTGTTCTTCATGCACTCTGTCTGTCAGATCCAATGTTTTGAATCTATTTTTCAGTTTCACTGTAAAATCACAAGAGATTTGATTTTCATCATACCTGAATGGCCTAGTGGTTTTCCCTACTTTCTTCAATTTAAGTCTGAATTTTGCAATAAGATGTTTATGATCTGAACCACAGTCAGCTCCTGGTCTTCTTGTTGCTGACTGTATAGACCTTTTCCATATTTGGCTGCAAAGAATGTAACCAATCTGATTTTTATATTGAGCATCTGGTGATCTCCAGGTGTAGAGTTGTCTCTGGTGTTGTTAGATAAGGATGTTTTCTATGACCATGGTGTACTTTTGGCAAAGCTCTGTTAACCTGTGCCCTACTTCATTTTGTTCCAAGACTAAACTTTCATGTTACTCCAGGTATCTCTTGACTTCCTACTTTTGTATTCCAATCCCCTATGATGAAATGGACAATTTTTTTTGGTGGGGGGGTGTTTGTTCTAGGTCTTGTAGGTCTTCATAGAAATGTTCAACTTCAGCTTCTTCAGCATTAGTGCCAGACATCCTGGAGTGATGGACCTAATAGAATAAAGAAATGGTATGAACCTAACATAAGCAGAAGATATTAAGAAGGGGTGGCAAAAATACACAGATGAACTGTATAGTAAAGGTCTTAATGACCCAGACAACTAAAACGGTGTGATCACTCACCTAGAGCCAGACATCCTGGAGTGTGAAGTCAAGTGGACCTTAGGAAGCGTTACTACAAACAAAACTAGTAGAGGTGATGGAATTTCAGCTGAGCTATTCCAAATTCCAAAAGATGATACTGTTAGAGTGCTGCATTCAATGGGAGTCATAGCCTTAGATTACTGTGACATTGAATGATTTGCTTGGCTATGAACCAAGACCATTTTGTCATTTTTGAGATTGCAAACAAGTACTGCATTACTGCATTTCAGACTCTTTTGTTGACTATGAGGACTACTCCATTCCCTCTAAAGGACAGATATAATGGTCATCTGAATTAAATTTGCCAATTCTTGTCCATTTTAGTGCACTGACACCTAAATTTGTTGACGTTCACACTTGCCATCTTGTTTGACCACTTCCAGTTTTCCTTGATTCGTGGACTTAACACTCCAGGTTCCTATGCAATATCGTTCTTTACAGCATCAATCTTTACTTTCACCACCAGACATATCCACAGATGGGTGTCGTTTCTGCTTTGGCTCAGGCTCTTCATTCCGTCTGGAGCTATTTCTTTGCTCTTCTCCAGTAGCATACTGGACACCTACCATTCACCTTTTAGTGCCATATCTTTTTGTCTTCATTACTGTTCATGGGGTGCTCAATATAAGGATGCTCAGTATGAATCAAACCTCATACCAGCCAGAGACTCCTGGATGGCACAAACCAAACCTTGCCTACCCCAGGACTCAGGGAAAGGAACAGAGACTCCCACAAGAGACAGAGCCAGACCTGCTTGTGAGTGTTTGGGGGTCCTCTGTGGAGGCATGTCTCAGCAGTGGCCTGCTGCAGGGGTAGGCCCACTGGCGGCAGCAGTCCTGGGAGGCACGGCATGTGGCATACGTCCTCTTGGAGGAGGTTGCCAATAGCCCCACCATAGAGCCACCGAATGGGCAACCCACAAACTGGAGAACAATTACCAAAGAAGTTCTCACACTCATGCAAAAATCCCAGCCTATGACAGACTTCCCAACCTGTGGATCTGGCAAAGGGACTGAGAATCCCCAGAGAATCTGACTTTGAAGGTCAGCGGTATTTGGTAACAGAACTTCCTTGGACTGGGGAAACAGAGACTCTTGGATGATGCAAGCAAAACTTTGTACACACCAGGACCCAGGAGAAAGAAGCAGTGATCCCACAAGAGACTGAGCCAGACCTGCTGTGAGTATCTAGGAGTCTCTGGCAGAGGTGTCAGTTGACAGTGGCCTGCCACCAAGGCAGGGGTACTGGCAGCAGCAGTCCTAGGAGGGAAGCGTGCTGACATAGTTCTTTTTGGAGGAGGATGCCATTACCCCTCTGATAATGAGGCTGGAACACAGCCCCATCTATCAGCAGAAAACTGGATTGAAGATTTACTGAGCAGGCCCTGCCCACCAGAGCAAGACCCAGTTTTCCCCCATAGCTAGTCCTTCTGATCAGGAAGCTTTCATAAGGCTCTTATCCTCATCCATCAGAGGGCAGACAGAAAGGAAACCACCATCCCAGCAAACCACCCAAAATGATAACATGGATCACAGGTCTTTGTAACTCAGTGAAATTATGAGCTGCTTAGGGCCACCCAAGACAGATGGGTCATAGTGGAGAGTTCTGAAAAAACATGATCCCCTGGAGAAGGGAATGGTAAACCTCTTCAGCATTCTTGACTTGAGAACCCTATGAACATTCAGTTCAGTTCAGTTCAGTTCAGTCCTCAGTCGTGTCCGACTCTTTGCGACCCCATGAATCGCAGCATGCCAGGCCTCCCTGTCCATCACCAATTCCCAGAGTTCACTCAGACTCATGGAACAGCAAAAACAAGTACCATGTGATCCAGCAATCCCTCT
>SJYQ01002257.1:9400-39003 GCA_006410935.1 Redunca redunca
TTTTTTTCCATGTATTATTTTAACTATCTCTTATCATCTTTATGTCAAATGGAATAGCAACATTAAAAAAAATACATAATGTAGGATTTTCCCAGCAGAATAGAATAAGGCTTTAATTTTAATTTCCATTTAATATTGCAGATATATATTTGTTCAAAAATATATTTGTTCTCACCCAGGGCCATGCTGCTAAATGTTATACAACAAGCCCTTCAAGGGACAGAACCGCAGTGTAGTGTCATTGAAGGTGAACTCAAGAAAGAGTTGCTGTCCAGAGTCTCAAGCCAGTTTTTGCTACTCCCCAATCACAGCACCAAGACCCAGCAGTTGTGTTCATGTTGTCACTATAAGAAATACATTTCCTAGTTAATATCTTTATGAAAGTACTTTAATTGATGGGATTTCTCCGTAGAAAAAATTCAAAACAAAATGATTACTCTTTGAAAGCCATTTGTTTTCTGCAAGTTTGAGCCAATAATAACAAAGAAATATAAAATTGTACTAATAAATAGCTGTTACAATGACAGGTAATGGGTACTACCCTGGTGGTCCAGTGGTTAAGACTGTGCTTCCAATGCAGGGGACATGCGTTCTATACCTGGTTGGGGAACTAAGATCCCACATGCCGCATGGCATATGCCTTTCCCCCCCAAAATAAATTAATTATATGTAATATATGCCATTTTTTTCATTTTCTTTTGTTCTGGAAATATTACTGCAATTAGTAAAATTGGTAAATGACATATTACTTCAGGAGTTGTTACCGTTATCCTAAATTCAAATGACATAGATTTATTTTGTAATTATTTATTTAGTTAGTTTTGTAATTAAATTAATAAGATATGAAAGTGAAAGTGTTAGTCACTTATCGTGTCTGACTCTTTGTGACTGCATGGACTGTAGCCTGCCAGGCTCCTCTGTTCATGGAATTCTCCAGGCAAGAATCCTGGGGTGGGCAGCCATTTCCTTTGCCAGGGGCTCTTCCTGATCCAGGGATCAAACTCAGGCCTCCTGTATTGCAGGCATATTCTTTACTGTCTGAGCCACCAGGGAAGCTCTAAATATAGATAAGATAGATATTTAATAATGTACGTCCTCCAGGTTTGTTCAATTTTTTTTTTTGTCTATTCTTAGTGCTTTATATTTTCACATGTATTCTAGAATCAGCTTAACAAATTCTGGAAAATTAACCTCATTAGATTATTAAAATATTGAATGTTCTAATCCATACTTATGATACATCTCTCCATTTATATTGGTCTAATTTCACTCATATAATACTCTTTACTGTTTTCAATGCAGATGTCTCAGATTTGTTCCTATGATGCTATTGAAAATTGTGTTATTTTAAAAATCTTATTTCTATTTGTTTTTCATACATACAATTATTACTGATTTTTGCATATATACTTGCACAAATGATTTTGTATTTTGTCAACAGTGACCTTTATAAATTCATTTTGTCTCAGCTTTCTTACACCCCAGAGCCTGACATTGAGTGTTTAATTAAAATTTATTTATTTAAATTTATGTCAGTGCTACTATCTTCCAACATGTGTGTTCATGTGGTGGAGGGTCTCAAAGTATCTTAGAACCTCATTGATAATGATAAGTATTGTGAGTAGGATGAAATTTTGGCTCTCATGTTGCCCACTGGAATGAAGGGAACTGTTTTAACGTGGTTAATGCCTTTGTTGTATTACCTCTGCAGAAGTCCAGGATGTCATTTATTCAGAAAAACAACGAGGGCACATTATCTCAGAAGTTACAATAAGCTGTTTGGCAGATATCTAGCTTTCCCAATCTGTTCTTGCTGAGCCCTGACCAAGTCCTTAATTTTGTTAGCTCCACGTCCCTAAATGCTCGCCTCTGATGCAGTTCTAGGACTCAACATCAATTTATTCCAACTTGGTTTCAGCCCATTGTATTTAGCAACCAGCAAACATACAAGGCCTTTTCATGAGAATAAGCCAACATCACTCACATACTAGTTGTATTTCTTGGCCTGCTCACAAGTCCATTAACATACAAAATAAGCCATTTATTTATATTCCATACACTTACTCTTATAAAATAAGACATTTCACAAAGGAAATGTACATTTCATAATAAAAGTGAAATTTTTTTAATTGTGTAAAAAGCTTGGGTAATTGTGATTGAATTAGATTAAAATGATTACATTTTTTTCTTGAAAGGTACTTCTATAAAATCTTAAGGACCTCATAAGGAAGAGATTATGGATCCCTTGTTAACAAAGTAAGATATAATTAAATGTAAGTCATTGTGACTTTCTGAGGAAAAGGAACACATAAGTGATGGGTTATAATTGTTTACTGCTTTCAAGTGCCTAAGTATCTAAGTTTCCTATAATCAGCTTCACTTTTAACCAAAAAACCTTGTCCAAATATAATTACTTTGAATTTGAAATCACATTCAATATAGGAAGAAAGGGGAATTAATGAAACTCTAATCCTACACTTCCCTACTTCTGTTGATAATTATTCTCTGCTGGTGGAACAAGGACAGATTAAATTCCATTCTTTTGTGAGTATTAAGCCTGTAGAACGCACTGTGTAGATTCCTAGGGCACAGCACCAGAATCCAGGTCTTCTATTTATATATGAAAAGATTAAGCTTTAAAATTTTGAATGCATTATGATGAAAACACAAAACGCAGTCATTTCAGTCAGTTCTGAGAGCATGTTCAAAGAAATTTAATTATAAACTTACAGAAAAATAATAATTTTATTTTTAACACCCTTCACTCAGATCAAAAAATGTATTTTGAAACTTTAATTTAGTCTGTCTTCTTTTTGTCCTAACATGGTTTTCTGCCATATATTCTGATGTGGCATATGGTAAAAGTGAACATTTTTCACTTTCATCAGCCTCACCCACACACACCCACACACCCACACACCCACACACATACACCAGTGTTGTTGTCATCATTTTTTATCCTTTTTGTACCTTTTGGAGACATAGAGATTTGCAAGCTTTGGTTTTCATTTTCAAGAGCAAAACTCTTTGGAGGGAAAAGGGCTTTGTACTTTAGAAATCTTGATTTAAAATATCAAGAACAAAAGTCTGAAGGAGATAGTCATGAATCCATAAACATAAGGTTAAAGAAAAACAGGAAGCTACAGTTTTCCTATAAGATAAAGCCATTTTAGGGATGGGAAAGAGAAGATTCATATCTAGGCAAGAAGAGATAGACAAGACTGATGTTTTAATATCTTTTTTAGAGCAATTTTAGGTTTACTGAAAAATTAAGAGGACAATATAGATTTCCCTTTTGTCCTTGCCCCCCACATGCATAGCCTCCCTCCTTATCAACATACCCTTCCTGAGTGATACATTTGTTACAAGTGATGAACCTACATTGACATATCATAATCACCCAAAGCTGATAGCTCACAATAAGCTCACTCTTGTGCATTCTATAGGTTTGGACAAATATTTAAGGACATGCATTCATCAATATGGTATCATACAGAATATTTTCTCCTCTGTGCTCCACCTACTCATTCCTCTTCTTTCTCCCTCCAACCTCAGACTCCATTGATTGTTTTATTTTCTCCATAGTTTTGCCTTTTCCAGAATGTTTTATGATTTAAAGAATACAGATGGCTTTTCAAATTGGCATCTTGGTAATTTGCATTTAAAATTCTCCCATGTTTTTTTCTTGGCTTGAAAGCTCATTTATTTTAAACATTGACTAATATTCCATTGTCTGATGTTCCACAGTTTATTTATCCATTCACTTTCTGAAGAACATTTTGGTTGCTCCAAGTTTGGGCAATTATGGAAGCTATAAGCTTCTTTATTGGCTTCCATGGTGTAAACAGTGAAGACTTTGCTTGTAATACAGGAGACCCAGATTTGAACCTTGGGTTGGGAAGATCCCCTAGAAAAGGGAATGTCTACTCACTCCAGTATTCTTACTTGGATAATTCTATAGACAAAGGACCCTGGCTGGCTATAGTACATGGGATGGTAAAGAGTCAGACACAACTGAGGAACACACCACAAGCTTCTGTGTGCAGATATTTTTGTGGACATAAGCATTCTACTCCTTTGGATAAATGTAAACACCTTTGTTTTCGAATCCTGGATTTTGGGCTGGAACTTGGTGCAAATATAAATAGGATATTAAGGAAAAGCTTCACTGTGAAATTTGCATTTGAGAAAAGACAAAGATGTAAGTGATATGAGGCCATGAGTCATAAGAACACCTGAGAGAGACTGTTATTGATAAGGAAGAATGGATACAAAATCCCCATAGCTGAAGGCTGTCTGGGCTGCTAAAGAAACCTCATGGAAGCCAGCACAATTTGAATGGGTGAAGAGAAGTAATAGAAGAAAAAAGCCAGAAAGATAACTAGAGTCTAAGTCATATTGGACTTCGTAGGACATTTAAGGACTCTGGTTTTTATTTTGAATGAGACTAACATCTATCAGAAGGTCTTGGTCAGAGGAGTGATGCGATTTAATGCATAGCTTTAAAGGAACTTTCTGGCTGCTGGCCTGAGGCATCAAAAGGAGGCAAAAGTGTACATACTGTGGTCAGTTGGAGGCAACTTCTGTAACCCAGTCAAATACCATGCTATCTAGACCAGGGACCAGGAAAGTGTGAGAAGCTTAGATTTTGTGTATATTTTGAAAATAGGCTATGTCAATACTTACACCAACCATTGCCTAATGCATTTTCTGGAGCATGGCTAAGAACCATGTAGCTGCATTGTCAGTCAGATTACAATTAAACAACGTTTTGCCAATACATACATCCTTAAAAGATTTGAAAGGCATAAAAAAGAAGGAATGAATTATTATTTTTCTCCCACACCAACTTGCACATTTATGAGTAAATATCATCTATGAGGTTTGAAAGTTCTCTGGTAAAGACCTGGAAATCACTGGCTTTAATGCTCCAGGCAGCTGAGACCATTGGAACTGACTTTTCTTCAGCTCATGTGTTGATGGATCTTATAACCTCTTGCAGCATATTTTTATGATTGGTATCGGTGGCACCTTTTGTTTTGTTTTTTTTTTGTTTATTCTGTTTTGTGTCATTTTATTTCCCAGCATGCTCAGCAGACAAGTAGTTCAATGAGCTGTCCACATACAATTAATGATTGCTAGCAGAGATATATGGATGACACTGGGAAGTTACTACTGGCCACACCGTAAAGAGCATTTGAACATCATGATAAGAATTTGAAATGTATTTCTAAATCACTGACAGATTACAAGCAATGGCACAGCAAGATCGTATTTGCAGTTTGGAATATTAAATCTAGCAGCATAACAGAGGATAGATTGAAGAGAAACAGCGGTTCAAAAGTGACTATAATAATCTGATGAGATTATTACAGGTGAGAAATGAGAACCAGACTAAGAAAGACATTAACATTGCTGTCTGATAACACAGGGAAGCTAGGAAGAATAATAAATTAAGTGCAGCAGCCCAAGAGTTTTTTTTTTTTTTTACACACTGTTGAGCCTGTGTGCAAGACATCTGGTGGGGGTAGTGATCAGTAGCACAAACTCTGAAATCAGAGAATAAATCTCACTGTTATTTCTTGACTATAAACCCTTGTGTGAGCTCCCTCATCTCTGTTCGCCCCAGTAGATGCTTTGTGAGTGTACTGGGAGGATTCATTGAAATGATGAAATGATGTATAAAAGTTATCTGTCCACTGTCTGGAAAATAAGGAGCATCTTGTACTTAGCTATTGTGATGGAGATGGTGAGAATGAATCTGATACTGATGGTTGTAATTCAAGCTAGAAAATAAGTTATGAAATTGTATATATAACATTGAATTAGGATGTAGCTTCAAGTTAGAGGTTGAAAAACGCATGTGATACATACACAATCAGGATCTTCAAGGCAAACCAGGTGAGCAAACTGTCTCCTCCTGGTATAATCAAGAACACTTAATGTCGAGTAAAGAAGATAAGTTGGTTCTTGAACTGAACTGTGGGGATATAGCATCCCAGTGGTAAAGAAACTGCCTGCCAGTGCAGGAGAAATAAGAACCATGTGTTCAATCCCTGTGTCAGGAAGATCTCCTGGAGAAGGAAACGGCATCCATTCCAGTATTCTTTCCTGGAGAATGCCTTGTACAGAGGAGCCTGCCAGGCCACAGTCCATAGCATCTCAAAGAGTTGGACACGATTGAAGTGACCTAGCACACACACACAGTATCAAGTCACCATTTTTAGTCATCTAGCTTTGGCTTACCAGCTCAATACATTAACTGAGCTCCTGAAATAATGAGTTTAATAACAGATCACTTTAAAATAAATTTTAATCAACATCCACAAACTACATTCCACCCACCCCCCTATTAGGAAAGTACATTACAATTTGCTATGTTTACAGGGTGCGGCTATCATTCCTTAATGTAGCATTTGTGAATGTCATGGTTCTCATATTTATCAAAGCAAAATAATTATGTGATCATGCAGACATTTTAATTTATTGATCCTGTTTTCAATATACTGTTTCTGTAAAAACCATATTTGTGCAAATAATGCAGGTGGAGTTGAAATCATTATTGGGGGGAAAAACTGTATATATTATTTTTTCATAGTTTTTCTTGGATTTTTGATCACTGAAGTATTCTGATCAAACAGCATAGGAACTGTGGAAGAGTGTTTTTTAATTATCAGTCTTTGTATGACCTTTTCCAAATTTCCCTAAGGTACTGTGCTCATCTATTTCTAAATTAAGTTTTCCTATGTTGCATCCTTAATTATGAGTGGAATTTGAATTTTTTATTTCTTATAATACTTTTCTCCTTTTTAATCTGATACATCACACTTTGAGGTGGGTGATGACCCAGAGCTACTTAAAAATAAAGCAAGATAGTAATACAGGTATAATAATGAGAGCTTACAGTAGCTTAAAATAGATTTAGTAGTCAGTTGCAAAAATCAAATTAATAGTGTATCTATGTGTGTTCATTTGGAAAAGAGAAAGTAAAGTAGAATTTATTGTCTGATAGAGTTAATCTATTTCTTCTATGGAACTCATTTTCACATAGGCCCAGTGCACTATTGGTCACGTCCAACTCTTAGCTGCCCCATGACTATAGTCCACGGGGCTCCTCTGTCCATGGAATTCTCCAGGTAAGAATACTGGAGCAGATTGCCATTTCCTACTGCAGGAGATCTTCCCAACCCAGGGATCGAACCTGCATCTCCTGTTTCTCCTACATTGCAGGCAGATTCATTAACTGCTGGTTCATAGGGAAAGCTCTGCTTTCACATAATACCATGTTAAATGTCTCCAGTATAAGAAATAATGGAGAAAGTTAGACCAATAACTTCATCAGATAAGAAAAAGTTAATAGAATTCAGGTTAACC
Source organism: Redunca redunca (assembly GCA_006410935.1). Classification (NCBI taxonomy): domain Eukaryota; kingdom Metazoa; phylum Chordata; class Mammalia; order Artiodactyla; family Bovidae; genus Redunca; species Redunca redunca. The sequence goes on from SJYQ01002257.1 coordinate 16,775, forward strand.
AAATAAAGGAAAGTTGGTCTTTATGTGACTTCACAGAATCATTTGATTGTTTGAACAAGATTACTCATCTCTTTGGCAATCTAGTCATTGTTATCTGGGGGCAGAAAACTTCTGGGATAAATTATGTGATCTAAGTCAGAACAAAGCTTAATTAAATAATTGAAGTTTGAAAAAAGAAATGTTATAAGAGTTAAATTCAAAGGAAAACAGTTTCACCATATACTAACAAGGTAGCATCACACAGCTTTTCTTTCTCACGTTTAGATCCTACATTTAGATTACCACTACTCTAGAACATATTTTCACACTAAACGTATTTACCCCACTGGTCAAGTCCAGAAAGGTACAAAGTTCAAATTCAAAAAAGTAATATGATAAATGAAGGAAAATAGTGAACGTAGTGTTAATAGGTTTTTGACTTGATTAGGGCATTCTTGATTGGTCTTTAACTTTGGACAGCATATCCAGGGACAAACTGCATGTCTCTGACCTCCTTTTGCCCCTTGCTTAAAAATCTTGAGCAGTTTCTATGTACTGATACTTGCTTCCCTTGAGCGGAAAATGGAAGCAATCACATAGATTATTTATATTTTTATAAAAATATAAGTTATCAGTTCAGTTCAGTAGCTTAGTCGTGTCCGACTCTTTGCGACACCATGGACCGCAGCGTGCAGGGCTTCCCTGTCCATCACCAACTCCCACAGCTTACTCAAACTCAACGTCCATTGAGTTGGTGATGCCATCCAGCCATGTCATCCTCTGTGGTCCCCTTCTCGTCCTGCCTTCAATCTTTCCCAGCATCAGGGTCTTTTCAAATGACTCAGTTCTTCACATCTGGAGAAGGCAATGGCAACTCACTCCAGTACTCTTGCCTGGAAAATTCCATGGATGGAGAAGCCTGGTAGGTAGGCTGCAGTCCATGGGGTCGCTAAGAGTTAGACATGACTGAGCGACTTCACTTTAACTTTAACCTTACTCTCTCAATGCTTATTATTACACAGCAAGGAGATTGGTTTCTGGACCCCTACGACTGACAACAAAATCTAAGGATGCTCATGTCTCTCGTATAAAAGGCCATAGTATTTGCATATAACCTATGCATATCATTTCATGTATTTCAAATCATCTCTAGTTTACTTACAATACTTGCCTATGTCGTGCTCAGTCACATTCAACTCGGTTACCCTATGACTGTAGCCCACCAGGCTCCTCTGTCCATGGAATTCTCAAGGTAAGAACAGTGGAGCAGGTTGCCATTTCCTACTCCAGAAGATCTTCCCATGTCTCTTGCATCTCTGTCTCCTGCACTGGCAGAAGGATTTTTTAGCACTACATTACCTGGAAAGTCCGCTTCTAAAGCTTAATAATATTTAATACAGTGTACAAAGGTAAATGTTATAAATACAATCAAATAGTTGCCAGCATGCAATATCTTAATATTTGGAACTTCTTAGAAGTTTTGTTTTTTTTACAAATACTTTTGTTCCATAGTTGTTTAAACCTGCAGATGCTAAACATGTAGAAATAAAGGGCTAATTGTACTTTTTTTTTACTTTCACCAGAAATAACTCACTACAGATAGATAAGTCATATATATAAATTGTTTTCAATGAATATATTTCAAGAAAAGTAATGTATGTATTAGTGAAATCCTATTTGTTCAGCAAAAAATGATACTTGATAAAGAATTTACCTTCAAAGATCTTTATATGTCAGAGTTCTTTAGAGAAGCAGAACAAAAAGGATGTGGTTTGTGTTGCAGTTTGAACCCAAAGGCAGTCTGGTGTCAAAATTCCTTTTTGTTTGTTTGTGTGTTGGTGGGGGCCTTGGTCAGACTTTGTTATATTAAGGTTTTCAGCTGATTGCTTGAGACCAACTCACATTGCTGACAGTAATCTCCAATTTAAATGGTGATTTCACCCCCACAGTTTCACAAGACTACCTAAGACAATTTCTGACTAAATACCTAGCCACTTTGGCTCCAGAAGTTTGACATAAAGCCTGTGAAACTTTCATCATATGTAAATAGGGTGGAAATAAAATATCATGCTTTATGTAAGCTATGTGCTTTGTTGCAAAGAAAAGATGCACCATTATTCATGGGTAGGAAAGTATTTTATGGATTAGTCTTCTCTGATTATTTTGGCGGTGGTGATTTAGTCACTAAGTCATGTCCAACTCTTATAACCCCATGGACTGAAGCCTGCCAGGTTCCTCTGTCCATGGAATTCTCCAGGCAAGGATACTGGAGCAGGTTGCCATTTCCCTCTCCAGGGGATCTTCCCAACCCGGGATCAAATACGCATCTCCCATGTTGCAGGCAGTCCCTTTATCTCTGAGCCACCAGCTTTATTATTTTTATCAATTATCTTTCAAAGATTCAAAAAAAAACTATAATTGTCCAGAAAATATACAAAATTTATGTAAAGTTTATATAACATTTAAAGAATAATTGTACAATGAAAATAATCTAAGGGTTATATAAAGATATTGTTGAAGATTAAAAAATAAAAATATACATAGGATAGCTAAGCTGGTAAAGAATCCATCTGTAATGTAGAAGACTCTGATTTAATTCCTGGGTTAAAAAGTTCCCCTGAAGAAGGGATAGGCCACCCATTCCAGTATTCTTGGGTTTCCCTGGTGGTTCAACTGGTAAAGAATCAGCCTGCAAATGTGGGAGACCTGGGTTCGATCCCTGGTTTGGAAAGATCTCCTGGAGGAAGGCATGGCATCTCACTCCAGTATTTTATCCTGGAGAATCCACATGGACAGAGGAGCCTGGCTGGCTATCGTTCATGGGGTCCCAAAGAGTCAGACACACCTGAGCAACTAAACACAGCATGAAGAGTTTAAAAAAAATAAAAGTCAAGAGCAAAATCAAATCAAGAAAACTTAGTTATATTCTCTAGCTTTTCTATTGATCATGAATGACAGAAATTACCAACCAATTATGAGGTCACAGAGAGCAAAATATAAATGAGGAAGAGATAATTGCTTGTACTGCAGCAAATAACATAGAAACCTAGAAAATGACAAATGTACAGGAAATAAAAATATGTTCTTAGTGACAGAATATAATGTAGAAATTAAAATGCCAGATATAAAACTATAACACTAAGTAGAACCAATGCTATACATTCAGAAAGGTGATAAGCAAGGATTTACCTAAGTTAACAGACAAATGAATAATATATCACATTTGCTTAGGGTTTGAATAAAATATTATGTTTCCCCAGAAGAGGAATAGTGTTATGCTTTGATCCCTTAAACAGCTAACATGACATCTGGAATGTAGCAGCATACTGAAGAAAATATGTTTATTTGAATTGAATAAACCACAACAAAACAAATATTTCAGGAAAGTGCCATGGAAGGTAGATGTATGGCTGAACTCAAGTTAGTTATTTTAATGAAAAGATGATACCACCTTGCTGTAAACAGAATTAAATAAATGCCAGAAGACACATTTAACGTTTAACATGGTAAAAATCCAAAGGTTAAGTTGTACCTTATGGAGCAAGTTACACATAGGAGCATTCAAGAAAAGTAATTTTGAGTTGAAGCCATTCACAAAGAATTTCAAGTAAAATGCATCATTGACCTGTTTGAAAGGATATTTCCTGTAATGTCCAAAATAAAAACAATACTGTCAAAATCATTGTAAAAATTTGATGAAATAATTACATAAAATATTTATAAAAGAATAATAACAGGAAAATAGAATTTATATTCCCCCAAAACCAAAATACTGAAGAAAACCATTCTGAAAATGATTTAGTGATTAAAATAAATATTAACCATAACNAAAAAAAAAAAAGAAGCATTAGCTTGGATATGGAGAAATTGGAACCTTTGTGTACTGTTAAGAAAATAGTATGAGAATTTTTCAAAAAATCAAAACAGAATTGCCATATGATTCAGCAATTCCACTTGCCTATATACACCCCCAAAAGTTGAAATTAGGGTCTCAATGGGGTATTTGTACACCCATGTTGGATGCTATCACCAACTCAATTGACATGGGTTTGGGTGGACTCTGGAAGCTGGTGATGAACAGGGAGGTGCCGGGGTCCAGCCCCGGTGGATCCAGGGAATTCGAAGTGTGGACAGTGTTGGTGAGGAAAGACTTATTTATTTATTAATACAAGATTAGATTAGGAAGAAATAGTGTAGTTTGAAAATTAAGTAGAGAAAAGAGGCTGAATAACTTGGTTTACATGGAAAGCCAATAAAGTTCCAGACAAGGGGCTTGCACCATCTACGTTTGGCCACCAGCGTCTGTTTGAATATCGGAGAGTGCCCTGCCTTGGGCTCTCTCTCTTACAGATCTTAAAAGCCAGGACAAGTAAGTAGACATGGTGAGCCTCCACGCCCCAGATGGGAATTCAGCCTGAAATTAGAGTAAAGAAGAGACATGGGGGAAACCAGTCCTTCCAATGACTGGCTCTGGCCTCTATTGTTCAGAAGGCCTTTTATACCTTTTTGATTGTACACAGAGATCAATGGGTAATACAAAATTATGCAGTGTTAGCAGTCCAGACTGTTTTCTAAACCAGGCTTTTCTCTCTGCATACCTGATTGTATACACAAGTCTTAGGTAATTTACATCATCTTTCTGCCAAAAGGGCCAATTAACATTTTACAGCCTTTTTTCTGATAAAAGTTTGTCAACCAGAAGACTTATTTGTGTCGATCTTCCCAAAGTCTTGGTGCCACTCTCAGAAAGCACTAAATAAAGTTACATTCTTACATAGCAAGGACACAAGAGGAGTGCAGTGATATATAACAAAGAAAAGTAATTAACTCAAAAGTCCAGTGTTGCTAACATCAAAACTACTATATATCTTTTTCCATATCCCGTTTACATTGATTAACATCCTTCCAGGTGCCTAAAAGATAAAGAATATGGAGGCCTGGCGGCAATCATTGAGTCAACAGTGAAAACCCATCACCAATATGATTTTTAGAAAAGGCTTTGTATCTTTAAGATGCTTTTAAGCTTTGTGCCTCTTGCTGTTGGGGGGCTGTAAGCAATTCACAAGCTGTAAGAGGTCCGGGGGAACCTGTTAGGCAAGCTAGAGGGCTATCAGAGGGGTTTTAACTGAAACATCCCTTTCAAATGCAGAAGACTAAAGCCCTGATTTGTAATATTAGAAGAGTGGAAAAGCAGGCAGATTCTTATTTTTGGGGGGGTGGATGCTCAGGAAATTCCAGGGGAAAACCTGAGGTCTGATTAGCCTTGCCATCAGAGCTCTGCCACATGACCTTGTCACGGGTGGAATTCCTCACGCTGGCTCCCGGCAGGGAGGCCTGGCTACCGCGGTTCATGTGGTTGCAAAGAGTCGGACATGACAGCAACTGAACTGAGCTGGACTGTTCATGGCAGCATTATTTACAAAAAAAAATTGTGTACAGATTTTGATATTGAAATTCAATAAATATGCTTTTTTTTTTTTTTTCTGTACTCCTATTTCTTAGCCATTTTTATGTTTATGTCACCTTGCAGTCTGGAGCACTGCTCCTTTTGTGAACTGTTTCCGTCATGCCAAGGACATATCAAGAGGCCACCATGGACAGCTGCATGTACATCTCTAGAACATCTGAGCTGGCAACACTTGCCCCTAGCCACTTAAGGCTTTCCAGGTGGTGCTAATAGTAAAGAATTCGACTGCCAATGCAGGGGATGCATGAGATGTAGGTTTGATCTCTGGTTCAGGAAGATCCCCTGGGGGATGAAATGACACTTCACTCCAGAATTCTTGCATGGAAAATTCCATGGGCAAAAAAGTCTGTTGGTTTACAGTCTATGGGGCTGCAAAAAGTTGGACATGACTGAGAATTTACGTTCAAGTATAATTTGTTCTATCACATGCATTATATCCGTGAAGTAAGGACATTGCCTCTAGAAAGAGTTTTAGAAAGAGAGACAGGTTATCAATGGTTATCTTTTACCTCTAAGCATGTGTTCAAGGGAGAACTCTGTTCACTGAACATGCATGCTACGTACTGTTAGAATCTACTAAGGCATAAATTGTTGTTGTTGTTCATTTGCTAAGACATATCCAACTCTTTGCAACCCCATGGATTGCAGCATGCCAGGTTTCCTTGTCCTTCCCTATCTCCTTGAGTTTACTCAAACTCATGTCCATCAGTGATGCCATCCTATCATCTCATCCTCTACTGCTCCCTTCTCCTCCTGCCTTCAATCTTCCCCAGCATCATGATCTTTTCTAATGAGTTAGCTCTTTGCGTCAGGTGGCCAAAGTGTTGGAGCTTCCACTTAAGCATCAGTCCTTCCAATGAGTATTCAGGGTTGATTTCCTTTAGGATTGACTGGTTTGATCTCCTTGTGTTCAAGGGACTCTCAAGAGTTTTCTCCAACACCACAATTTTGTGATCAGCCTTCTTTATGGTCCAACTCTCACATCTGTACATGATTACTGGAAAAACTACAGTTTTGACTATATGAAACTGTTGGCAAAGTGATGACTCTGCTTTTTTATACACTGTCTAGGTTTGTCATAACTTTTCTTCCAAGAAGCAAGTGTCTTTATTTCATGGCTGAAGTCACAGTCCATAGTGATTTTGGAGCCCTAGACAATAAGGTCTGTCACTGCTTCCACCTTTTCCACATCTATTTGCCATGAAGTGATGGGACTGGATATCATGATCTTAGTTTTCTGAATGTTGAGTTTTAAAGCAAAAGTAGGATGTATAAAAACTAGTTCTGTCAGACCCAGTCCAGTTTACATATTGCAGTTAATGATAAGTAAGTCAAATAATGTACTATCTGGAACAGAGAATATAAAGAATGGGATTAGCAGAAATAAACCAGGTCTATCCCAGGCAAACCATGACTTTTCACTGTGAACTAGGACATCTAATCCTCTAATTAATACATCAAAAATGGTGTGTGTGTGTGGTGGGGGGAGGTGTAGCTACAAGAGAAGGCTAGTTAGACAAGACCTCTATGAGCAGGTTACATTTGATAAGCAGCCAACTTTCGGAAGCATGGACAGATACAATCAGGGGCCACACAAAAGTACAACAGATTTAATCCAGGAGTAAAATAAGTATGTCTGAGAACAGAACGTTGATTGGAGACAGAACCAAACGAGGGCATGAGTGATACACAATGAGGCACAAAAGGCAAACAGAGATCAGGTCATATGCAAATACGATTAATTCCTGTTTTGGTTTTAAAAATAATTGGAACAGAGCCACATCCATTTGTCATGTGTTCTCTATCCATGACATAAGAACACTACTGAGCAGTGGAGACAGACATCCTATTACCTGCAATGCACAAAATATTACTATGGAGCTTTTAATGGAAAAATTTAACCAACTTGTGATATAGAGCATGAATATAGTTGCATGTCACTTAAACGGAATAATACACAAGTGAAAATGAATATCTCAATAAAATGTTATACCAAATTTCTAAAATATATTTTCTTCAATGATAACAGAGTTTAATACTTTAAGGAAAATGACTGAATGGCTATATTTGGCAATGCAATTATGGTGTTTGTTAACTAGGTGGTAAATATAAGACAAAAATTCCAATGAATAAGTTTGATGATAATCATAAATTCTACATATGGGAATTTTAGTTATGAAAATTTTTGAGTACCTGAATGAAAAACAATTTAATATACTCCTTACCTGACTGTCAAGAAGAAAAAACATAATCATACAATACTTCTAGAAGATNTTTAAAAACTCAAAAGTGACATTCTTCCCCTGATAATTTTAGCCAATTCAGTAGCATTAGCATTTTCCATTCAATTGAAAATAATACAAGACAAAGCAAAGCAGAAATCCCTGCCAAGTTTCAATTGGCTTTACACTTAGAACACAGATAAGCTTGTCTACTCAAAATGAAATATTTTTCCTTGTGCAGATTACATTTCAATGCATCAATGCATCTCTAGATAAGATAGCTCATTTTGTTTTCTGTCAATCTTCTGCTTAATGTCCACTTCTCAACTTCATTAATAACCACGCCAAACAAAAATTCACCTTTAAAATATTTTATAGAGATATGCATGATTATTCTTCTAGTGACAGGGATTCTAAAGTGGTAATAAAAATTTAAAGGATCACCATTGTTTGAAATACACATCTGGCATTTATTCCTTTCTTTTATAACAGATCTATTTCTCACTTTGACCACTGGAGACTCACTGACAGGATTTGTTGCTGGACACCAAGGGTCACTCACTGTGTGAGTCTGGGCAGGTTCTTTAATTTTTCTGTGTCAATTGACTTATCTCTGCTGCTAAGTCGCTTCAGTTGTGTTCGACTCTGTGCGACCCCACAGACGGCAGCCCACCAGGCTCCCCCTTCCCTGGGATTCTCCAGGCAAGAACACTGGAGTGGGTTGCCATTTCCTTCTCCAATGAATGAAAGTGAAAAGTGAAAGTGAAGCTGTTCAGTCGTGTCCGACTCTTCACGACCCCATGGACTGCAGCCTACCAGGCTCCTTCGCCCGTGGGATTTTCCAGGCAAGAGTACTGGAGTGGGTTGCCATTGCCTTCTCCGATTTATCTCTAAAATAGGGAAAATATTAATATCTCATTAGTTTGTGCTGGTTATAAATAAGCCCAGGCATGTACCACATGCGCCACACTTCATTTTGTTAATAAAGATTGCTTTCTACCTCCTTACCCACTCTCGAACTACCTAATTTACTTTCTTTTAAATATTGCATTTATATACTCATTAAATATTTCTTTTTACATGTGATCTGGGCTCTCTACAGATATAAAATCTGAAAATTTGTTGTGAGTGTAAATGCATTTTTGAGACTGAATATAGGGATGCATATTGGGTATTGGCTGGAAATATATAAATATTCATAACATGTAGAAATGTGTATATTCAACTCTATTTAGAGAATAAGCCATGGTTTTAAAGGAACAACTGTGTAAACCAAATTTATGCTAGCAATTTTGCCAGTGGGGTTTGAAATTATTCCATCTCTATTTGTGATCATTATGAAGCAAATTATACAAATTTATCTTTCATTTCTTTATTTCTGTCTTCAGATTTCTACCATCGTTTGACTTTTTCATTTCATCACCTAGTGTGGTTTTTCCTAGTTCTCCCATCTAAATAGTAACCAGGCCCAACCCTGCTTAGCTTCCAAGATCAGATGCAATTGGGCACCTTCAGGATGGTATGGCTATAGACTGATTTCTCATAGTTCTAATAAATATTTTGGCAAATTTTTCTAATCAATTTTTATATTTTATTTTCCCTTCTTTCTTTACATAATTATTTTAATAACTGATGTTTTATACCTGTCATAGTTTTCTACTACTTTATCTGGGCTTCTCTGGTGGCTCAGATGGTAAAGAATCTGCCTGCAATGCAGAAGACCCAGGTTTGATCCCTGGGTTGGGAAGATCCCCTGGAGAAGGGAATGGAAACCCACTCCAGTTCCATAGACAGAGGAACCTGAAGGGCTACAGTCCATGGTGTCACAAAGAGTCAGACATGACTGAATTTACTAACACTTTCACTTTAACTAGAGTTGCTAATTATTCCAATAACTGTCCTCACTACACAGAGATTTCTTGGCATTTTCAGCTCTTAAAGATTTCAATGATTTTTCCATAAAACCTGAATATGTTTTCTAACATTATGTGTTTTAATGTGGTTGCTGTTAGAGATAATTTTGCTATTTTTATGTGATCAAAATATAAGATAGCTCATTATATATTATTCTCATTTAATCCTTATAAGAGTCTCTCTCTTCTCTCTTTCCATGCTTTTTCTACTACCTTGCCTCTCACAGCTTTAATTTTAAATGTAAGGAACTTAAAGCACATTTACTTGAATTTTGCCAATTTTAAGTATATTTTTGAAAGTTAGTTTTAAAATAAGTAATATATGGAAATATTAGCCAAAAGGTAATGTTTGTGTATTGCCACTATATACAAGATTGAGATGCTCTGCTGAAAGGAACCACTGATATAAGCATGTATATCTATTGACCCCAAATCCTCTAACATCCCCAAACTTATAGGAGAGTAGATTAAAATTCCATCTAATAGAGTTTAAGCAAATAAAAATTCACAATTTTTAAAGATAGGAGCTGTCATCCCTGAAGAATTGAATGTATTGTTAAGTTTGGAAATTAGATAACCAAGAGTTGTGGAATGATACTTAAATATGGAGAAACAGTGTCCTCAGGTGTGTAATAGGATACTTCTTCATGTGTGTAATTGCTTGGGATAGGGTCAGTGGGAAAAGAAAGATAAAGGCACAAGGAAGAGATATGAAGTGTGTTTACATACAGCCTATGTTTACTTATTTTCCTTTGGAATTAGAACATACTGAAGTAGTTTTTGAAATAGTTTTAGAGAAAAATACTCATAGAAGAGCAAATAAATAGGAAAGAATAATGAAATAATCTATAAGAAAATAGTTTTATGTTGTTGTTTAGTTGCTAAGCCATGGCAACCCAATGGACTGTAACCTGCCAGACTCCTCTCTCCATGGGATTTTCCAGGAAAGAATACTAGAATGGATTTGCCATTTGCTTTTCCAGGGGGTTCTTCTGACTCAGGAATTAAACCCACTTCTCCTGAATTGGGCGACAGATTCTTTACTACCGAACCACCTGAGACTTTAAAAATTTGGATATACTTGTGTCCCATATAATTTAAATATTTTCCACTTTCTGTGGTACTGAATTTACATCAGTAAACCTGTCATTCATATTTTCTATGTCCCTGTAATACTGAGTTGGCCAACAAGTTTGTTCTGGTTTTCCATAAAGTCTTACAGAAAATCCCAAAGGAAATTTTGGACTAACTCAATATCTTGTCTCACAGTATCCATTTCATGACCTCTAAGTGTTGAAAAACCTTTTTAAGACTGGAAATTCTGCAAGGATGTTTCTCTTCCTATTTTTGTCCCAACACCATTTTATAGATTTTCAGCTCACTCCCACTTTTTATTAATAGTTGAGAATGAATTTTTTGGTTGTCTTTTTTTCTAATGATCTAGTTCTTCACTTCTCAACTCCCATTCATATTAAAATGTAGTCATCTGTATCAAATGATTAATCTTTAAAAGATGATATTTTAATCAGGTTGGCATATTGAGATTATAAATGAAAATAGCGGGAACTGAGCCCGAGTAGCAGCATGAGATTTAAACACAGGGATTAATGTTGACTCCATGGATGGAAGACATTTAAATGTACCTGCTATTCTCTATACCTGCAAAAATACAGTTCAACCCTTTTGTCAGGTAGGAGGCATTAAGAAAATTGGTAACCCTTTAAAATAATTGTGCAATTAATCATTGATGAAATCACTGTTGAAATCCCAAAGAACTAGTTATGACATGCACATTAATACCAAATGAGTTCATCATGATTAATATTGTGACAATAAATACCAGAAGAAATTAATAATGATCAGCTATTATCTTAAAGTTCTGCTACAGAATTCAAATATTTCATCTTAAAATTTAAGCACTTTTAAGGTATAAGGTACATACATGTTTTTATTCAGTATGTTTTTATTCAACTTTGTTTAAAGCTTTTGTCTGATAAATACTTATTACTAGATAATATAATTTTTTCATTTTGACCCAGTGAGAAATTGATAGGGTATTAGAGAAACAATGCTATTTCATTTTAAGCAATAGAATTTTTGATTTTTTANTATATGGCTACTCTAAGTGCATAATTTTTCTTGGGTAAAGTTCCTCAGTCAGTTTTAGCAGGGCATTGTTACAAGTTGAATCTGTACAAATATTGGGAAGCTTTGATTAGTCAATGCTACTGTTAAGCAAACTGTTTTCATAGGTCAATGACAATTTTAAATTATTGCTTCTTTGTCGGCTCTAATTGTCTCTCTTCCTGCAAAAGAATAGTCAAGGAAAATAAACCCTTATCCTGATCCTGCCAGTATAACAGATCGCTTTCCCCTAAAATCTCCTTGATCTTCATTGATTTTTTTCTCCTAGTGGTCTTTTGTTACTGTGACCTGTTTTGAGAAATTCTCAGTCTGGCTTCATAGGAACTGGCTTGTCCCACTTGAAAGTGAAAAGTGAAAGTTTAGTCACTCAGTCATGTCCAACTCTTTGCGACCCCATGGACAGAGGAGCCTACCAGGCTACGGTAAAGTGTCTGCCTACAATGCAGGAGACCCGGATTTGATCTCAGGGTTGGGAAGATTCCCTGGAGAAGGAAACGGCAACCCATGACAGTATTCTTGCCTGGAGAATTCCATGGACAGAGGAATCTATAGGGTCCAAAGAGTCAGAGCACATGGTATACGTTTGTTTTGGATGTCCTTTGAAGCATAGATGTTAGATGTATGTTTAACTGTTTCTCTGGTTCTTTTGAGTGTTATATGTGTGAATTGTTTCAAAGTATTACTGACATATATTTGATGCATACAAAAGAAAATGTGGGCTTCTCGTGTGGCTTAGAATACACCTGCAGTGCATGAAATGTGGGTTTGATCTTTGGGTGGGGAGGACACCCAGAAGGAAGAAATGGCAACCCACCCTAGTATTCCTGTGGGGAAAATCCCATGGACAGAGGAGTCTGGTGAGCTACAGACCATGGGGTCACAAAGAGTTGGACTTGACAACACACACGGGCATGTACATATACATCACAAAAACATTAGACTATAATACAGATTAAAAACCCAAACAACACATTGCCCAGTCCAAAAACTTAATGTCTATTATTCTATTTTTTGAAAGCAAATCAATTTTAAAGACCTTTACTGGCTTTAGTAATTCATGAATCGGACAGTGTATAATCTAGCAGATAAAAAGAAGCTTCAAAGAGCTATACAAAATTAAAGACACTTATAGGTATAAGAAAGCAGAACAAGGAAGTCCTATCAGGCCAGAGAGAAGGTTGGCTTTACAAGGCTGCTTTTTAAATAGGGAATGATGGGGGATTATCTGGCAGGTTATGTAACTAGTATCAACCTAGGGAGGCAGTTCCTGATCAGTCTATTTAAGCCTCCATTTTTGGAAAAACAAAAGTATAATTAAGTCTTGGTTTGGTGAAGTGGGTCTTAGATGACAAGTGTCTCCATTTGGGGCTTGTCTTCTTTCTAACAATAGGCATATATACTGAGGCTTGAGTTCTAATTTTGCAGTTATTTTTTCTTAACACTATGAAACTGTTATTTCATCGTGTTCTAGTTTCTGTTTTACAGAAAAAGACACTGCTGTCAGACCCATGCTGTTATTTACTAGAAGACTGCATTTTCCGCTGGTGACATTTTAGTCCTTTATGTAGAAGAACCAATTACCAATGAACCTTAACAGCCCTGATTTTGAACTCTTTCCTAAACTGATAAAGTTTTTTTTGGAGCAAGACAGAGTCTACTATGTAGGTTAAAACTTAGCTTATAACCTTTAAAATTATTCTTTCCATTACCTGGAGGAAACATTCTAATACTAGGCTTTTCAAACATTAATCTTAGGTCTATATCATTACACAAAATCGTCATCCAAGAAAAGACCTAGCCTAGAAACATTTATACGTAGAAGCAACTATTACATAGTCTTTGTAACTTAATACTATTTTGTGAACAAGACTCAAAGAAACATGAACAAAACAAGACACATAAAAGACAAAGATGAAAGACAAACACATATGCACACACTCTGGTTTTAAGAAAATAAAAGCTTATTTTAAGAACTGAATAAAATTTTAATGAAAAATTTCATGAATTTCAAGAGAATTATCCTCCATAAATTAAGAGCATGATGCTGTTTTTATATTTAGAGGGAATATTTGGAGAGAAAAATAAAAGCAGTGATGGAGATGAAGAATATGTTACTAAAGTAATATAAAATTAAATTTGGCTTTCTGACTCCTGGTCTTAAATGGACACAAATATCTGTTATAGGAGTAAACAAAAGATTTGCAGAAATAATATAGAAATATAATAACTCATCTCCTTGATAATAGACTTCCTACTGTTTTCTTATATTTAAATTTGAAATAAAGCTATTTTCTTAATAAGCAGAACTACAATTTTATGGTGTGGTACTAAAACCATCTCTCTTTCTTTTTTTTGTTACTTTCAGTTCAGTTCAGTTCGCTCAGTCATGTCAGACTCTTTGTGACCCCATAGACCGCAGCACTCCAGGCGTCCTGTCCATCACCAACTCCCAGGGCATACGCTAACTCATGTCCATTGAGTTGGTGACGCCATCCAACCATCTCATCCTCTGTTGTCCCCTTCTCCTCCCACCTACAATCTTTCCCAGCATCAGGGTCTTTTCAAATGAGGCAGTTCTTCGCATCAGGTGGCCAAAGTATTGGAGTTTCAGCATCAGTCCTTCCAATGAATATTCAGGACTGATCTCCTTTAGAGTGGACTGGTTGGATCTCCTTGCAGTCCAAGAGACTCTCAAGAGTCTTCTCCAACACCACAGTTCAAATGCATCAGTTCTTCGGCTCTCAGTTTTCTTTATAGTCCAACTCTCACATCCATACATGACTACTGGAAAAACCATAACTTTGACTAGACAGACCTCTGTTGGCAAAGTAATGTCTCCGCTTTTTAATATGCTGTCTAGGTTGGTTATAGCTTTTCTTCTGAGGAGCAAGTGTCTTTTTTCCTTTAGTCAAGCTGAAACTTGAATTTAGAACACAATTCTAATTTTTATTAATATGATATGATTTACGTTGTTCTGTGTCCAACGTAGTGGGTGAGAAAGACCTGAAAGGAGGGCGGGCACATAATGAAAAGACGGGCACATAATGAAAAATCAGACACATAGAATTTGGCAAGTGGGGAGTCAGGGGCCTTCTTTCTCTCTATGGCAGGAAGGCAAAATGGCTCCCTTCAGCCCCAACTTTTTTTTAGCAGAAGTCACAGGAGATCTTTAGGGAATAACTATACTAAGAGTTTGATTAGCACACCATAAAGATGGAGTCAAGTTAAGGCTCTGCTGTTGATCAGGACCATCTTCTATTATTTCCATGGGAACAGGCACAGGGGGTAGGCAGTGAAGCGAAGCAGAGAGCAGGTCCAGCCCCAAGAATGTCCAGTTGCACATGCTTACTAGGACAGTCACGAGGGCACAGTTTGCAGCACCCTCGAGTCAGAGGGCAGGTTCTGGTCTCTGCTCCACCATGCTGCAACATTAGCACAGTGAAATTCTGTGCAGATATGAATGGGGCCTTAAAAATATCAAATTATATATACTCAGAGTTTTTAATGGAGAAATGAAACACTGCAAATTTCTTCAATCACAATGTCTTTTCAATTTATCCTTGGCTTCAGAACCAAATTTCTCATTTCCCTGAAGACCATTAAATGTTTAAGACTATAAAATGGATTAGTTGAAAAATTTGTTTATTTAATCACAAAGTTGTGTCCAGTTGTTTTTCTACCCCATGAACTGTAGACCACCAGTCTCTCCTGTCCATGGGTTTTTCCAGGGAAGAATACTAGAGTGGTTTGCCATTTCCTTCTCAAGGGGTTCTAATAAGGAGATAATACAACATTGTATTTTAAAAACAGCATTAGCCTTTGTATTACAATATTATTGCCAGAATAATGAAAAATGCCAGGTTGGTTTTTATCTTCAGGAATTAATAAAGCATAGTTAAAATGGAAGTAATCATAATTAGAAGTTATGAGTACTTCCTAACTGACTGGTAGGCAGTATGCTTAGCTTTTGATACACAACATACCTATTGGTGGTATGCTGTGCTCAGTCGCTCAGTGGTGTCTTATTCGTAGCAACCCCATGGACTGCAGCCAGCCAGGCACTTCTGTCCATGTGGATTCTCCAGGCAAGAACACTGGAGTGGGTTCCATGCCCTCCTCCAGAGGATCTTCCCTACCCAGGAACTGAAGCCAGGTCTCCCCAATTGCAGGTGGATTCTTTACCGACTGACACATGAGGGAAGCCCATACCTATCAGTAGGCATTATTTATTTATTTTTTTGTAATCACAGATATTTTTTTTCTTTTTAATGTGACCGCACTGGGTCTTAGTTCTGTCTCATGGGATCTTCCATCTTCATAGTGGCATGCAAATACTTAATTGAGGCATGTGAAATCTAGTTCCCTGACGAAGGATCAAACCCTGCTCCCCTGCAATGGCAGTGTGGAGTCTTAGTCATTGGACCACTAAGGAAGGTCCTCAATAGGCATTATTGTCCCCCATTTTACATATGAAAATATTCAGGCTCAGAGACAAAAAGTAACTTGCTCAACGTCACAGACCCAGGATTGGGGGTCAGGTCTGTAAGAATTCAAAGTACATTCCCTTAACTATACTCTTATAAACCAAAGTGCCACAACAACATATACATACAAATAATTTAAATGTTGTTAGTATTATTTCCTTATCATTAATTTATCAAATTTTAAAATATATTTATGTTAAATTCCTGTGAGTTACTTGACAATAATAATAACTAATNNGAATGCATACAGTATTGGTCTTTCTCCATATAAGTTATTTCACTAAGCATAATAATACCTTCTAAGTCCAGGTAGTTAGGAGCTTGGGTTTTGGAGCTGAATCCAACTTCTGTTTTCAATATTTAATACTTATTTGCTATGGGAAAACTATATAGCTTCTCTATTTTTCTGCATATATAAAACAGATAAAAGTAATCCCATTTCATAATACCATTTTGAGATCTAAATTAGCTAATGTTAATAAAGCACTTAAAACATAAATGGGAAAATATGCACTCTAAAATATTACTAATATTATTAGACTTCATTCTTTACCTAGCTCTGCAAATTTAAAGTAAAATGATGGGCTTCCCTGGTGATGCAATGGGTAAGAATTCATCTGCCAATGCAGGGAATATGGGTTCAATCCCTGGTCTGGAAAGATTCCCCACGCTGCAGAGCGATTTAGCCTTTGTGCCATAACTATTGAGTTCACACTCTAGGGCCTGCCAGTGAACACTAATAAGCCTGTGTTCCACAACTACTGAAGCCTGTGTGCCTGGAACCTGTGCTCCACAATAAGAGAAGCCACTACAATGAGAAGACTTTGCAGCACAATTATAGAATAGCCCTTGCTCACCGAAACTAGAGAAAACCTGCTTCAACAGCAACGAAGACCCAGACCCAGCACAGCCAAATAAATACATAAATAAAAGCTTAAAAAATACAGTAAAATGAGAAAGCACTTTAAGATAGCTATAATCTTCTATCAGTATGTTGTTGCTATCAAACAAATGTCAAACTGAAAGTTGCTCCATCGTGTCCAACTCTCTGAGACCCCATAGACTACACAGTCCATGGAATTCTCCAGGCCAGAATACTGGAGTGGGTAAGCCTTTCTCTTCTCCAGGGGATCTTCCCAACCCAGGGATCGAACCCCGGTGTCCTGCATTGCAGGTGGATTCTATACCAACTGAGGCACTAGAGAAGCCCAAGAATACTGGAGTAGGTAGCCTATCCCTTCTCTAGCTGATCTTCCCAACCCAGGAATTGAACTGGGATTTCCTGCATTGCAGGCGGATTCTTTACCGGCTGAGCTACCAGGGAAGCCTATTACCAAACTAAGTATGGTTTTATTACACTAATAATTATTATAACTGTGTTTTTTTGAAATGAATAGATGCGTGGGAGAAATTTGATGAATTTGTTTAAAAAACTAAGTTTCAGATGTGAGTTTCAATCATTTGTACCTAATTAGAAAAATTATACTCTGAGAAATTTATAAATAAGAAAGCAGTGAGCTATAGTATCCCTAAAACCAGAATTTAGTTTGCTTTATGCTGTAGATTTTTATCCTATAACCATAATACTCTGTAGAAATTTAAATATGAGAATAAGGTGAAATCAGTGGGACCTACATATTTACTAATAGAAGAATGATAATTAATAGCTTAGCATTTCACCTTTTTTTGTGAGCCATAAATAAAGATGCTCAATATATTTGCCATAAGTAATTGAATAAATTTTAATGACTGTATGTAATTTACATTTTAACTTTATATGCAAAAGAAACAATAGTATCACCAACTGGCTGAGAAAAAATAATCACTGGGATTAATGTAATGGTTATTGATAATTGATTTTGATTAACATTGGTTGAGTTTAGTCTTCTAATCTATAATAAATCAACCAAAATCACTATTGGTAAGGCAAATTCACATGGATGCTCTCCACACACAATATTGAACCACAAGCAGAGAAATTTCCAGATATGGCAAAGAATATCTTTTTTAGACAGTTTATTTTCATTGTCGTTTAAAAGAAAAATGCCACAATAATTGTGGCTTAATATTTGAATCTAAAACTTGTGCTAAATAGCCCTTGAATATGTGTCATTATATTGAGGTTATTACCCAGAACTCATGAGAAATTATCCTTTGTAGATGCAAATGCTAATTTATACTTGTTTATTATTATCATTTAGAAAATTCCTTCTGGTTAGGGACTTTCTTAATTACATATTCTGAAATGCTATTTAAAGTGTGCTTTATTTTTCATCAGAACACTTAAATTTATTTTTATTTATTATATTCTACTTGCAGTCTTTGTGGATGAGAATATTCTCCTAAATAAGCCTTTGAATTTATAAAAAAAATTTTAAATTTGAAAACAGCCTCTGTTGCAAGAATAGATGCAAGTAATAAAAGTTGCTAGAATGGAAACCTTGTTAAAGATCACCTCATTTTAGGTTTCATTAACATTACACTGGGGATATAACAGTGTTAGAAATCAATTTAGGCAGAGTCATTATTCTTCAAATACAAGGCTTTCTAGAAATGTTTATGACCATAATCACATTGTTTTCAGAGTAATGAATTTCATAGGTTTGAAAACACCATTAAATATTATAAAAGTGTTTAGCTCTTACAATGGACATCTAATAAGACAAAGCCTTACTTTAAGATCATTTTAACGGAATGCTTATGTTTGACATACAAAAAGTAACTCATTTTAGTAGAAGTTTTCTTACTTTATATTTAATCACTCTGAGTTCATTAGATCATCAATTTTATTAATCACACAATATGTTTAGATTTATTGGNATATTCTCATTGCAAATAAGAATATAAGCATAGCAGAGTTACATTTGATTTCTCTTTAAATATCATTCTTCCTAAATGGAAGTGGGAAATCAACAATTATTAAGCAGAGAATCAATGCCAGAATAAGCCAATAGAAAAGATGTGGGTAAAGCCTGGAAGATAAATTACAAATATCTACAGGAAATAAAAAATATGCAATTAGCTTTAATAAAGACAAGGACATATTTCAGTAAGTATGTATAAGAAATATCCAGATATGTATGGGAACTGTCACAGATTGCAATTTGAAAGACACTTCAAATTTTCTTATTGAATTTCAGAGCTGTCAAATATATATAGAACACTTTTGTTCCTTGCTTCTGCTTTAAAATATTTATAGTGAAATAATTTTTAAATTAGAAATAATATAGAGAGTGGATAACAATATTAGAGGAAAAGTACTGAGCAGAATTTGACAGGTGCCTCTTTGATTATTAGAAACAGCTACCCAACTGAACACTTACAGGTTTAAGGAAAATAAATAGAAAATATGAAGAGTATGTTCAGTTAAAGATATAGTTTCTGGTTACTTTATCATCTCAAACTTCTGAGAAAAGTATTCCTTCAAGAACCCCTATCATTAATACATTTATGACAAAGATTAATTCAGTATCTTCATCCAAGATACTTGTAAATTAACAAGGAAGAAATGGGCAACTTGCTTGTATATTTTTTAAAAAAGTGAGATAAGTATTGACTGTTTTTCTTTACAGTGATATGGAGTTTGAACTGCTGTTATTACATAACAATATCATAAATTCAGGTGTAAGGAATGGTGAGATTATAAACTAGTTCAAAATAAATGCCAACCTATTACCATTATAATGATTTTATTTCTCTTGCTCTATTTTGTAAAAAAGAAATGCAAGAATATTTATACAATACTTCAGTGCCAGAGTGGAAATGTCATTAGAGATNGATATCTTAGATACAAAGGAAAGACTTTAATACTAAGACTAAAAAAAAATTCAAAATGCATTTCAAAGGAACAAAGCAACTCTAAATATTAAGACTAATAGTAAGAAAATTGCTTATTTTGTGTTTAATTGAAATTATATAATGTTAATGGATATTTAACTTCAATTTTATTTTCATGATGATTGTATTAGTTATCTATTACTGTTTAATGAAGTACTGCCAAATCTAGTGGCTTAAAACAACAGAATGTATTATTTCAAAGTTTCTTTTGTTAAGGAATCTGGATAAGACTTTGTTGGGTCTTGCCTTCAAGACTTCTCAGAGGCTGAAATCAAGGTTTAGACTAAGGTTGGGAACTCATCTAAAGGCTTCTTGTTATTATTGTTTAGTTGCTAAGTGGTGTCCAGCTCTTTGCAACACCGTGGTCTCCAGCCCTCCAGGCTCCTCTGTTCATGGGCTTTTCCAGGCAAGAATAATGGAGTATGTTTCCATTTCCTCCTCCAGGAAATCTTTCCAACCCAGGGATCAAACACGTGTCTCCTGCATCTCCTGCATTGCAAGGGGACTCTTTACCACTGAGCCATCTGGGAAGCCCAGTCTGAAGATTTATTTGAGAAATAATGTGCTGCCAAATCCCTCATATCATTGTTGGCAGGATTCAATTTATAGCGTGCCATTGGGCTGAGGGCTTTGCTTCCTCCCTGTTCTTGTTGTGTTGTGCTCAGTCGTGTCTGATTCCTTGTGACCCCGTGGACGGTAGCCCATCAGGCTCCTCTGTTCATGGTATTTTCCAGGTGAGAATACTGGAGTGGGTTGCCATTTCCTTCTCCAGGGGATCTTCCTGACCCAGGAATTGAACCCACGGCTCCTGTATCTCCTGCATTGGCAAGCAGGTTCTTTACCATTGCACCACCTGGGCAGCAACTTCCTCCTTGGCTCTTGGCTATTGGTTGCCCTGAGTTCCTGACCATGATGGACTCTCTGTAGAGCAACTCAGTACATGGCAACCTGCTTTATCGGAGTAAGCATGGGAAGAGAACCAGAGATAGAGTGCAAGAAAGATGGAAGACGGTCTCTCGCTGTCTAATCTCAGAAGTGGCCTGACATCAGTTTAATAGTAATCTACTCATTAGAAATAAATCTCTAGGTCTAAGCCACATTCAAAGGGAGGGGGTTGATTACACAAGGACCTGGAGGTCGGGAAGCAGGAATCATTGGAAGCCTGTTTACAAAATTGCCCATCAGAAGATTGAAGTTAATTCAAAAAGCTGCTCTTGAAATTAAGTTAAACTTTATTTTGCCAATCTGGTTTTTCCCCGTTAACTTATTATGAATTCGTGATAAGAAGTTTCAGTGTTTCTCTAGTTATACCCTGTAAGTATTTTTATTAAGATTTCCTAAGCTGTATATTCGGAGAAGGCGATGGCACCCTACTCCAGTACTCTTGCCTGGAAAATCCCATGGACGGAAGAGCCTGGTAGGCTGCAGTCCATGGGGTCACGAAGAGTCAGACATGACTGAGCGACTTCACTTTCACTTTTCACTTTCATTCATTGGAGAAGGCAATGGCAACCCACTCCAGTGTTCTTGCCTGGAGAATCCCAGGGACGGGGGAGCCTGGTGGGCTGCCGTCTATGGGGTTGCACAGAGTTGGACACACTGAAGCGACTTAGCAGCAGCAGCAGCAGCAAGCTGAATATTGGACATGGAAGCCTGGCAAGCGGTAGTCCATGGGGTCACAAAGAGTTGGACACAATTGTGTGACTGAACAAGAACAAGCTCTATATTTCTTTTCAACACTATTTTTCAGTGCTACCAGTAGTGTACTGGTAGATGATTAACAAGGAGCTCTCTGAAAATATTGTATGAGTTTATTATTTTTTGATACTGATATAGAAGATATATAGGGCATAATTTACAAATAACAAAAATACAATACTCTATTGTGATTCCACATAGCCAATTGATTTTCACAGAATGCTTTTATTGATTTTTTTGTGACCTCTTGTATCTGTAGCAAACTTATCTTTGAAACTTCACTATGATTTAAAAAAAATCAGGCTAAAAATAAATGCAAGGAAGTCACTCATATCAATGATAAATGAGTGTGCTTTCACAAGAATATTATTTAATAATTTTGCTTATTTAGCAAAAAGGGTAAGAGCAAAATAAAAAAATTGCATTCTGGAAATTCCCTCATTAATTAATGGTATAAATTAATGGTATCAATGGTTTGATGAAT
>SJYQ01002257.1:44077-62589 GCA_006410935.1 Redunca redunca
GAAACAGATGAATTGATATGTGTATTTAGACTACATATATTTATTTATATTTATAACTTTATTGAAAGAAGTCAATAAATGTAACTTATTGTCTAATTTGCTCATATGTAAAATAACAGGTAGTTAATTTATTGCTTTATTAAGATCTAAACCAAAACAAAAGTAAACTCTTCAAATTATACTCCTGTGTTGCAGGCAGATTCTTCACCTTCTGAGCCACCAGGAAAGCCCCTTTATAATCCCATTCATTTGTAAATTAGGATTGCATTTTCATGTCTTTAAAAGTCAAACAGTACAAAATAATTTGCATTTTCATGTCTTTTACAATCAGATAGTATGGAATTCTTAAAGACATGGGAATACCAGACCACCTCACCTGCCTCCTGAGAAATCTGTATGCAGATCAAGAAGCAACAATTAGAACCTGACATAGAACAATGAACTGGTTCCAAATTATGAAAGGAGTATTTCAAGACTGTGTATTGTCACCCTGCTTATTTACCTCATATCCAGAGTACATCATGTGTAATGCTGGGTTGGATGAAGCAGAAGTTGGAGTCAAGATTTCCAGGAGAAATATCAATAACTCAGATATGCAGATGACACCACTTTTATGGCAGAAAGAGAAGAACTAAAGAGCCTCTTGATGAAAGTGAAAGAGGAAGAGTGAAAAAGCTTCCTTAAAACTCATCATTCAGAAAACTAAGATCATGGCATCTGGCCCCATCACTTCATGGCAAATAGATGGGAAAGCAATGGAAACAGTGACAGACTTTAATTTTGGAGGCTCCAAAATTACTGCAGATGGTGACTGCAGCCATGACATTAAAAGACAATTGCTCCTTGGAAGAAAAGCTATGACCAAACTAGATAGCATATTAAAAAGCAGAGACATTACTTTGCCAGCAAAAGTCCATCTAGTCAAAGCTATGGTTCTTCCAGTCGACATGTATGGATGTGAGAGTTGGATCATAAAGAAAGCTGAGCCCCGAGGAACTGATGTTTTTGAAATGTAGTGTTGGAGAAGACTATTGAGAGACCCTTGGACTGCAAGATCAAAGCAGTCAATCCTAAAGGAAATCCGTAACAGTCCTGAATATTCATTTGAAGGACTGACACTGAAACTGAAAGTCCTATATTTTGACCACCTGATGCGAGGAACTGACTCATGGAAAATATTGAAGTTGAAAGGAGAAGGGGATGACAGAGGGTGAGATGGTTGGATGGCATCACTGACTCGATGGACATAGTTTGAGCAGGCTCTGGGAATTGGTGATGGACAGGGAAGCCTGGTGTTCTGAAGTCTATGAGGTTGCAAAGGGTTGGACATAACTGAGCGACTGAACTCAACTCAACTCTATAGATTTCTTGTGTTAGCTTCATTACCTTTGGGATGACTATCCTTGCTTTATCAAATTTCCAAAATGTTCATGCTTCAGAAGAAATAGGTGCTATTTATATTACCTACTAATTATCTTATTAGATAATTAAGATATTCTTATTAAAGCCATATCTTATTTTTTTTAAAAAACAGTGAGGAAAACGTTACAACATTCATCTTAAAGTTGTAACTGTCCATTGATCACAAATAACTATAAGATTCATCGTAAAGTTATAGCTATTCAACCAAAACCATATGATATAAAAATACAAAATTTCAAATTATATTTAATAAAAAGGGGGAAGCAAGTCTTTAAAATGCTAAAGGAATAGGAAAATGTAGAGATTTTTCTCAAAAAATAACAGACATGCAGTTAGTAAAAAAAAAAAAAACTAAGGATAGCAGTAGTCCCTNTTCTAAAAGAAAAAATTTCTAAAATCCACACAGTATGAATGCATATTTAGTCAGAGACCATTTGTGCAGCTTAATTTTAGACTTAGAAGAAAATAGCCATGATCTTTGGCAGGGAATTAAAAAAAAAAAATGATAACACTTGTTTATATGCAAAAGACTTAATGTTGTGCTTTATTAGAAAGACTGGAAAACTTAGAGTTCCTTATTATGGGCTGATGCCAAATGATTTACCTCTGTGCATTGGTGTTGAATCAAATCTGAGACAGTGGTTAAAAACCTGCCTGCCAATGCAGGAGACATAACAGACTTGGACTGGATCCCTGGGACAGGAAGATTTCCTGGAGGAGGGCATGGCAACCCACTCCAGTATTCTTGCCTGGAAAATCCCATGGACAGAAGATCCTGGTGAGTTACAGTCCATAGGGTCACAAAGAATCAGACGCAACTTGAAATGACTTAAGACATTGTTTAGCTGCTCAGCATATCCAACACTTTGAGACCCCATGGATTGCAGCATGCCAGGCTTCCCTGTCCTTCACTATCTCATGCTTAAACTCATGTCCATTGAGCTGATGATACCATCCAACCATCCCATCCTCTGTCACCCCTTTCTCCTCTTGCCCTTAATCATTTCCAGCATCAGGGTCTTTTCCAGTGAGTTGACTCTTCCTATCAGGTGGCCAAAGTACTGGAGCTTCAGCTTCAGCATCAGTCCTTCCAATGAATATTTAGGGTTAATTACCTTTAGGATTGATTGATTTGATCCTTGCTATCCAAGGGACACTCAAGAGTCTTTTCCAACACCACAGTTTGAAAGTATCAGTTCTTCATTGCTCAGCTTTCTTTATAGTCCAACTCTCATATCTGTACGTGACTACAGGAAAAACCATAGCTTTGACTATACAGACCTTTGTGGACAAAGTGATGACTCTGCTATTTAATACACTGTTTAGATTTGTCATCAGTTTCCCTGGTGGCTCAGACAGTAAAGAATCTGCCTGCAATGTGGAAGACCTGGGTTTAATCCCTGGGTTGGAAAGATCCCCTGGAGCAGGGCCTGACAATCCACTCCAGTATTTTTGCCTGGAGAATCCCCATGGACAGGGGAGCCTGGTGGGCTATAGTCCATGGGGCCACAAAGAGTCAGACACAACTGAGCAACCAGGCACTGTACACAGATTTGTCATATCTTTTCTTCCAAGGAGCAAGTGTCTTTTAATTTCATGGCTGAAGTCAAACTCTGCACTGATTTTGGAGCCCAAGAAAATAAAGTTTGTCACTCTGTTTCTATTTTTTGCCCATCTATTTTCTATGAGGTGATGGGAGCAGATGTCATGATTTTAGTTTTTTGAATGTTGAGTTTTAACCCACCTTTTTCACTCTTCTCTTTCACTTTCATCAAGAGACTCTCTAGTTCCTCTTCACTTTCTGCCCTAAGGGTGGTGTCATCTGCATATCTGAGGTTATTGATATTTCTGCCAGCAGTCTTGATTCCAGCCTGAGCTTCATCCAGCCCAGCATTTCGCATGATGAAGTTATGAAGTTTGCCTATAAGTTAAACAAGCAGGGTGACAATAGCCTTGATGCACTCCTTTCCCAATTTTGAATGAGATTATATCAAACTGAATGAAAACTGCTTCCCTAAGTAGTTCTGTTAGGGGAAGCACACTGACTGAAACCACCCACCCTGACCAGGCACCATAGTAACCATTTGCATGAGTCATTTTACAGCAGGAGGTCCTAGTTCAGAATGTGAAACTAATAGGACTACCAACCAGAAGAGTTTTGCAGATGACACCACTCTTATGGAAGAAAGTGAAGAGGAACTAAAAAGCCTCTTGATGAAAGTGAAAGAGCAAAGCGAAAAAGTTGGCTTAAAGCTCAACATTCAGAAAATGAAGATCTCAGCATCTGGTCCTATCACTTCATGGGAAATAGATGGGGAAACAGTAGAAACAGTGTCAGACTTTATTTTTGGGGGCTCCAAAGTCAATGCAGATGGTGACTGCAAAGCCATGAAATTAAAAGATGCTTACTCCTTGGAAGAAGAGTTATGACCAACCTAGATAGCATATTCAAAAGCAGAAACATTACTTTGCCAACACAGGTCTGTCTAGTCAAGGCTATGGTTTTTCCAGTGGTCATGTATGGATGTGAGAGTTGGACTGTGAAGAAAGCTGAGCACTGAAGAATTGATGCTTTTGAACTGTGGTGTTGGAGAAGACTCTTGAGAGTCCCTTGGACTGCAAGGACATCCAACCAGTCCATTCTAAAGGAGATCAGACCTGGGATTTCTTTGGAAGGAATCATGCTAAAGCTGAAACTCCAGTACTTTGGCCACCTCATGAGAAGAGTTGACTCATTGGAAAAGACCCTGATGCTGGGAGGGATTGGGGGCAGGAGGAGAAGGCGACAACAGAGTATGAGATGTCTGGATGGCATCACTGACTCGATGGACGTGAGTTTGAGTGAACTCGCGAGTTGGTGATGGACAGAGTGGCCTGGTGCACTGCGATTCATGGGGTCGCAAAGAGTCAGACATGACTGAGCGACTGAACTGAAATGAACTGAACTGAAAGTGAGACACCCTATGTCTGACCACTTCTCAGGATCTTCCTCACTGGCATCCATCTTGGCAAAGCAATGTGTGCACCATCAGAAAGGACCCCGAGTTAGAATGACTGGCCAAAGACAACCCCAAAACGAATCCCATCTCTATAAAAGCTGAGACTGTGAGCCATGAGGCACAGCAGTTCTCCTGGTTTCCCATACCCTACTGCTCTCCACCTTGTGCCCTTTCCAGTAACATTTCTTGCTTTGTCAGCATGCATGTCTCTTCCAGCAATTCATTTCCAAGTGTTAGACAAGAGCCCACTTTCGGACCCTGAAGGGGATCCCCCTTCCTGCAACAATTCGTCTTCCATTTACTGGGGGTTTGAGCTCTGCGAAAAGCTCAAAAATATTGTTTTGTATATCTCATAAGGCAGAACCTATATAATAAATCTACTTCTTACCTATCACTTTGCCTCTTTCTGAATTCCTTCTATGTTGAGACACAAAAAACCTGAGTCTCAGTACGTTCAGATACCAGGTGAGCAATTCTAATTAAAAGATTGTGGATTCAAGTACCAAGCAGGGTTGTGGCTGGATTTGAGTCCTGACTTTGTGGGTTCAAGCCCCAAACTAGGTTTGTATTGGGTTTGAGTCCAGGAACATGGGTTCAGGTCCCAATCTGAAGTGAATATTTTCAACTTTAGAGGAACTCAGATGTTGCTTTTTTACCTGCCTTTTATTTCTTGGCTATTTTTCTGTTGTTTCTGAATTCTCTTACTTTTATAATTAGCTACTACTTAAATATGCCTTTGAAATTTAGAGAAAGTCTGGGAAGATAGTCTTTTCTACAAACAAGAAATGGGGACCTTGGAAAGGAAAGGCTTTTGTACCCAGGAGGCCACAGCATGGCCCTGTGTGGTTACTTACGTAGGAAAGAACAGGAAATGGAGGGTGAAGAAATGGGATGAGAGATTTTTTTCATCATGAGTTTCATATGTATACTATGAAATAAAATTCACATTTTTTGGCAAGATGAGAAAAGTTTAAACACAAAATTTTTCATTGTCCCTTGGGCTTTCTCCTTCCTTTTTAGTGTTTGTTGTGTATGTTCCTTCACTAGACTTCCTTAGGAGATCAACTTTCTCCTTAATCTCATCAAGGGTCAAAACTCCTTGGGAGATAACCTACCTTCTTAATCTTGTAGGGGGCCAGGAAGACTTGCTTTGCACCTATAGATCTGGATTGTGTAAACTGTCAGTAATACATCGTTTCATGTACAGACCACTGTCTCAAAAGCTTGCATAGCTGAGGTTTGACCTTTAATGGGCAAGAGAGTTTTTAGCTTTCTGAAAGACTATTTCCTGAGTTATAATTCTAAGTTTGGCTTAAATAAAATTTTCCATTTCTTCCTTTCCGTTGACTGATTAATTTTTCATCACCAATACACATTTTTATACACACACAGAAATATACACAGATATACATGTGTTCTCCAGTACTCTTCCCTGGAAAATCCCATGGATGGAGGAGCCTGGTAGGCTGCAGTCCATAGGGTCACTGAGGGTCGGACATGACTGAGTGACTTCACTTTCACTTTTCACTTTAATGCATTGGAGAAAGAAATGGCAACCCACTCCAGTGTTCTTACCTGGAGGATCCCAGGGATGAGGGAGCCTGGTGGGCTGCTATCTATGGGGTCGCACAGAGTCCAACACGACTGAAGTGACTTAGCAGCAGCAGCAGCAGCATACATGTCTTAGGGGCTTACCTGGTGGCTCATATGGTAAAGAATCTGTCTGCAATACAGGAGACATGGATTTGATCCCTGGGTTGGAACAATCCCCTGAAGGAAGGCAGGACACTCACTCCAGTATTCTTGCTTGGAGAATTCCATGGACAGAATAGCCTGTCAGGCTACAGTCTATAGGTTGCAAAAAGTTGGACATGACTAAACAATTATCACTTTCACTTTCATACATATGTTACCTCCTGAAACTATTGTTATTAAATTTTGAAAATTAAAATGCAAGTGAATAATTATGTCTCATAAAGGCAAAAAAATTATCATCTAGAAAATAAAGTACGCAACTATTTAATAAAACATTGACAAAGGTAGTGAGGTTAAGGTGTATTTGGGGTTCCTCATCTAATGCTTTCTCTCTGTGACTGTTTTCAAGATGAGAGATCAGAGAGGGTATTTCCTTCATTGCAAATACAACATAACCTCTCCTTTATAAGTGGATCATCTAATGTGTAGCCAAAAGCTCATCTTGATAATCTGGCCTTTTACTAATTCCCCTCTAACTTTGCTGTTTGGACATCTTGTTAAAGCCATCATCATTTCATTTTTACCTTCAAATACAATAGGAACATGAAGGGGGCAGAGTACAATCTTTCAAAGAATGGAATATCCTGGGACCATGACAAACTGATTCAATCTATTAATAAATAGGTCCAAGATGGCAGATGAGTAGGCTTCCACTAGATTTTGAGCCTCAATATTCATTCATTGTAACTCATCGGCAAGTTAAATGACACACCTACGGGCACCTCAACAGTTTCAAGGCCAAACAAAAAAGTGGGCAGAGGCCTAATTCCTGTAATCTCTACCTCATCTCCAAAATAGCTGGAATACTTCCATTCCTCCCGTTTAGTTTTAAGCTAAAGGTACATGCATATTTGGCTTCCCAACTGGGGAAGCATGCACACATATGCATATTCATGAAGGAGCTTGACTGAAAGAGAATTCATCATAGAATTGGGGCAATGGTCTACAGTGTCCAAGCTTCAGTTGATCAGGAAGGTCAACATGATTATCACATGCTCCACCTAAGGGAGGGCCTTCTTGAAGAATTCAAAGATACCTTGTTTCATAGTGGGAGCCTATGAAATTACCCACCCCTACAAAACCTGATGATCCCATAACCTGGTGCTTTTTCCAAGAAATTCCACACATTGTCTCTGAAGTGTGGTTACTCCCAGAATATACCTTTCATTCTACTATTTCTCACTCTTGAATTATTTCCTGCAAGAAGCCAAGAGCCAACCACTGGTGGCTGTCACAGGGACTTGGATGTGACTGGGATATGATCATACTCTCATGCCCTACCCTCTCTCCTGAAAAAAATGACTAACCGATTTGATTCTCAACACAACCTCTTAAAGAAGTTTCATTGTTATGCCGCTTTCAGTTCAGTTCAGTTCAGTTCAGTCACTCAGTCGTGTCCAACTCTTTGCGACCCCATGATTCGCAGCACGCCAGGCCTCCCTGTCCATCACCAACTTCCGGAGTTCACTTAGATTCACGTCCATCGAGTCAGTGATGCCATCCAGACAACTCATCCTCGGTCGTCCCCTTCTCCTCCTGCCCCCAATCCCTCCCAGCATCAGGGTCTTTTCCAATGAGTCAACTCTTCCATTGAGGTGGCCAAAGTACTGGAGTTTCAGCTTTAGCATGATTCCTTCCAAAGGAATCCCAGGGCTGATCTCCTTCAGAATGGACTGCTTGGATCTCCTTGCAGTCCAAGGGACTCTCAAGAGTCTTCTCCAACACCACAGTTCAAAAGCATCAATTCTTTGGCGCTCAGCCTTCTTCACAGTCCAACTCTCACATCCGTTCATGACTACTGGAAAAACCATAGCCTTGACTAGACAGACCTTAGTCGGCAGAGTAATGTCTCTGCTTTTGAGTATACTATCTAGGTTGCTCATAACTTTTCTTCCAAGGAGTAAGCGTCTTAATTTCATGGCTGCAGTTAACATCTGCAGTGATTTTGGAGCCCCCCAAAATAAAGTCTGACACTGTTTCCGCTGTTTCTTCATCTATTTCCCATGGAGTGATAGGACTGGATGCCATGATCTTCGTTTTCTGAATGTTGAGCTTTAAGCCAGCTTCTTCACTCTCCTCTTTTACTTTCATCAAGAGGCTTTTTAGTTCCTCTTCACTTTCTGCCATAATGGTGGTGTCAGCCCCTTTACAGATGTAGAATTTGAATAATAAAGCAATTAAGTAATCAGGCAATTGTCACACCATGTTCAATGGTGGCACCAGGATTTCAGTTTAAGTTCTAAGGTAGGGTATAATATTAGCACAATTTTATCATATAGTGTTTAAAATATGCGAAAAATTAGAGAGTATGCGAGACAATTTAGGGTTCTTTGCCTTTTTTTTCCAACATATTTGCCACACATTTCTTTTTAAATGATGTTTTCTTGAGAGGAAAAATTAAACTAATTNCATATATGCCACACATTTCTTTTTAAATGATGTTTTCTTGAGAGGAAAAATTAAACTAATTTACTTTTTTTCCTCTTAACTTTTAGATTCAGTGTAACAATTTGCATTTCTTCCAGCAGTTCATTCTAATGACTATACAAAATGTTTCTTCCCTAGGCCTCTGCTACTATAGCTGAAAGGTGCTGAGGCAGAAAAGAAGCAAAAGGAGAATTTATTTTGTATGAGTGGGCAGCAAGTTCAGAGCTGAAAACTACTGAGGGGAGAGACAAGCAGACAAAGGTGAATGTTAAGTTTTATAAGGAAAAAGCAAAATACATTAATTGATCCTTATGATTACAAAGAATATATCCAGGAAAAATTTTATATTCAAAAACATTTTAACATACACAGTAAAGCACATACAAAAGAATATATACTCAAATATAGTAAGGGAAAATCATCTTCATCATAATGAATAAAATGCTATTAATTGTTTTAAAAAATATTCTATTTAGAACTCTTCAATTCATAAATTGATCCACCATGTTCTTTGACAAAAGACTTCATAGAGAGAGAGAAACCAATCTTTGCAAATAAATCAATGCAGTTGCAGTTACAACTCCAAAAATCTATTTCAGATAACATCGATAGTTTGTCCTAAAACATATTAAAAAAAAAAGAAAAAGGTAAACGGCCAAGATAATTTTGATGACAGTGAATAAAGTGCTATTGTTACCTGAAAACTGGGTTCCCTTCTTCGTGAATGTAGACCCAATAGACACAATTAAGCTGAAAATTGGGAGAAGAAAAGATTTACTTTTACTTGCAGCATGTAAGGAGAATACTAGAAATCTCTTCCAAAGAAGTGTCCCCCCAGTAACAAAATTGGGTAAGTTTTAAGCTAAGTGTGCATACATATTCAACTTCCCAGTTGACACTAGTGGTAAAGAACCCACCTGCCAATGCAGAAAATATAAGAGACACGTGTGAATAAGACTTGATTACCCCATGCTCCATTTGGGTGTGGGCCTTGGAGGTTTAGTCCCTAAGTCATGTCTGACTCTTGGCAGCCCCATGGACTATAGCCTGCCAGGTTCCTCTATCATTGGGATTTTCCAGAATACTGGAGTGATTTGCCATTTTCTTCTCCAGTGGAAGATCAAATCAAAGTGGCCTGTATACAGGCAGATTTTATAACAACTGAGCTATGTGGGAAGCACTGTTATGTATATATCTTGAAGAATCAGGACCTTGACCCCAAGGTTGGACTTATGATTCTTCACTCTTCTTCCCTTTTTCCTCCTTCTTAGTTCAGTTCAGTCATTTAGTCCTGTCCAACACTTGGCAACCCCATGGATTGCAGCATGCCTGGCCTCCCTACCCATCACTAGCTCACTGGATTTACTCAAACTCCTGTCCATTGAGTCAGTGATGCCATCCTCTGTTGTCCCTTTCTTCTCCCACCTTCAATCCTTCCCAGTATCAGGGTCTTTTCCAATGAGTCAGTTCTTAGCATCAGGTGGCCAAAGTATTGGAGTTTCAGCTTCAGCATCAGTCCTTCCAATGAATATTCAGGACTTATTTCCTTTAGGATGGACAGGTTGGATCTCCTTGCTGTCCAAGGGCCTCTTAACAGTCTTCTCTAACACTACAGTTCAAAAGCATCAATTCTTCAGCACTCAGCTTTCTTTGTGGTCCAACTCTCACATTCATAGATGACTACTGAAAAAACCATAGCTTTGACTAGATGGACCTTTGTTGGCAAAGTAATGTCTCTGTTTTTTAATATGTTACCTAGGTTGGTCTTAACTTTCTTCCAAGGAGCAATTGTCTTTTAATTTCATGGCTGCAGTCATCATCTCCAGTGATTTTGGAGCCCCCCAAAATAAAGTCTGTCACTG
The DNA here is from genome assembly GCA_006410935.1 of Redunca redunca. Taxonomy (NCBI): domain Eukaryota; kingdom Metazoa; phylum Chordata; class Mammalia; order Artiodactyla; family Bovidae; genus Redunca; species Redunca redunca. The sequence continues at coordinate 54,543 of SJYQ01002257.1, forward strand.
TTTCCACTCTTTCCCCATCTATTTCCCATGAAGTGATGGGACCAGATGCCATGATCTTAGTTTTCAATGTTCAGTTTTAAAGCAACTTTTTCACTCCCTTGTTTCACTTTCATCAAGACTCTTTAGTTCTTCTTCTCTTTCTGCCATAGGGTGGTGTCATCTTCATATCTGAGATTATTGATATTTCTCCCGGCAATCTTGATTCCAGCTTGTGCTTCCTCCAGCCCAGCATTTCTCATGATGTACTCTGCATATAAATTAAATAAACAGGGTGACAATATATAGCCTGGAAGTACTCCTTTCTGCATTTGGAACTAGTCTGGTGTTCCATGTCCAGTTCTAATTGTTGCTTCTTGACCTGCATACAGATTTCTCAGGAGGCAGGTAAGGTGGTCTGGTATTCCCATCTCTTTCCATCTCTTTAAGATTCTACAGTTTATTGTGATCCACACAGTGAAAGCCATTGGCATGGTCAATAAAGCAAAAGTAGATGTCTTACAGAACCTCTCTTCTTTTTTTGATGATCCAACGGATATTGGCAATTTGATCTCTGGTTCCTGTTCCTTTTCTAAATCCAGCTTGAATATCTAGTTCACTTGCTGTAGAAGCCTGGCTTGGAGAATTTTGACCATTACTTTACTAGCATGTGAGATGAGTGTAATTGTGTGGCAGTTTGAGCATTTTTTGCCATTGCCTTTCTTTGAGATCGGAATGAAAACTGACATTTTCCAGTCCTGTAGCCACTGTTGAGTTTTCCAAATTTTCTGGTATATTGAGTGCAGCACTTTCACAGCATCATCTTTTAGGATTTGAAATAGCTCAATTGGAATTCCACCACCTCTACTAGCTTTGATCATAGTGATGCTTCCTAAGGCCCATTTGACTTCACATTTCAGGATGCCTGGCTCTAGGTGAGTGATCACACCATTGGTATTATCTGAGTCATTAAGATGTTTTTTGTATAGTTCCTCTGTGTATTCTTGCCACTTCTTCTTAATATCTTCTGCTTCTGTTAGATACATACCATTTCTGTCCTTTATTGTGCTCATGTTTGCATGAAATGATTCCTTGGTATCATCTATTTTCTTGACAAGATCTCTAGTCTTTCCCATTTTATTGTTTTCCTCTATGCATTGATCTCTGTTGAAAGCTTTCTTATCTTTCCTTGCTATTCTTTGGAACCCTACATTCAAATAGATATATTTTTCCTTTTCTCCTTTGCATCTCTTGTTTTCATGACTATTTGTAAAGCCTCCTCAGACAACCATTTGGCCTTTTTGCACTTCTTTTTCAAGACCATCTTGGGGATGGTCTTGGTCCCTACCTCCTGTACAATATCACAAACCTCCATCCATAGTTCTTCAGGCACTCTGTCTATCAGATCTAATCCCTTGAATCTGTTTCTCACTTCTACTGTATAATGTAAGGGATTTGATTTAGGCCATACCTGAATGGTTCTAGTGGTTTTCTCTACTTTATTCAATTTAAGTCTGAATTTGGCAATAAGGAGTTCATGATCTGAGCCACAGTCAGCTCCCAGTCTTGTTTTTGCTGACTGTATAGAGTTTCTCCATCTTTGACTGCAAAGGATATAATCAATCGGATTTTGGTATTGACCTCCTGGTGATGTCCATGTGTAGAGTCTTCTCTTGTATTGTTGGAAGAGGATGTTTGCTATGATCAATGCATTCTCCTGGCAAAACTCTATGAGCCTTTGCCCTGCTTCATTCTGTACTCCACAGCCAAAGTTGCCTGTTACTCCAGGGTGTTTCTTGACTTCCTATTTTGGTATTCCAGCCCCCTGTAATGAAAAGGACATCTTTTTTGGCTTTTAGTTCTAGAAGGTCTTGTAGGTCTTTATAGAAACATTCGATTTCAGCTTCTTCAGCATTACTGGTCAGGGCATAGACTTGGATTATTGTAATATTGAATATTTTGCCTTGGAAATGAACAGAGATCATTCTATCATTTTTGAGATTGCATCCAAGTACTGCATTTCAGACTTTTTTGTTGACTATGATGACTACTCCATTTCTTCTAAGGGATTCTTTCCCACAGAAGGAACTTACAACCTACTCCAGTACTCTTGCCTGGAAAATCCCATAGACTGAGGAGCCTAGTAGGCTATAGTCCATGGGGTCGTGAAGAGTCGGACATGACTGAGCGACTTCACTTTCACTTTTTACTTTCATGCATTGAACAAGGGAATGGCAACCCATTCCAGTATTCTTGCCTGGATAATCCCAAGGACGGCAGAGCCTNTGCCTGGATAATCCCAAGGGCGGCAGAGCCTGGTGGGCTGCCGTCTGTGGGGTCGTACAGAGTCAGAAACAACTGAAGCGACTTAGCAGCAGCAGTAGCAGTAGCAGATACAAGGGTAATCTGAGTTAAATTCTCCCATTACAGTCCATTTTAATTCACTGATTCCTAAAGTGTTGATATTCACTCTTGCCATTTCCTGTTTGGCCACTTCCAATTTGCCTTGGTTCATGGACCTAACATTTCAGGTTCCTATGCAATATTACTCTTTACAGCATTGAGCTTTACTTTTTACTACTGCTTTTTCTACATTCCAGGGGGGTTAATATTCTTTTTTGACTGGTAGAATTCACTCATGATGGTTTCTCTTTGTTGGGAAAATTTTAATGACTGTTTCATTCTACCTATGTTTCCTGAGATAGCTTTGTTTTGCAAAGCCTTGGGGCCTTGTAGAGAGATGATGGTGCATGAGTCAAGGAAATAAAGAAAAACAAATTATCCAGGATCTTAATATCTGAGTGCTGCCATATGAGCACACACACATATAAATTTTTTCAAATAGGAAAATTCTTTTTTAATATCAATGGAAATACAAATGTTGGAGGCTCATCTCAGAAGAAAATGGGTAACACTCAGAAAGAATCAAAGTCTTTGGCTTTCTCGGGGTTCTGTCTTAAGGCTTTTTGAGCAGAAGTACTCAGGGAAAAAGGGGGACCCAAATGAAGAAGCTCAAGAACTTAATTGCATGTTTTAAAAATCATATTTAGGCAGGAAAGTACAAACTCATTTGAGCAATTATTAATTGGTCCACTTGACAAATTTATTAACCAAAATAGTCATTTGCAAAACTTATAATAAAAAAATTAAAATGAGGAAGCCATCTATACTTTCGACTTTAAAAAATGATGCACAATGTGAGGATTGCTAGTTAAACTTTATTTGGGGCAAAAAATGAGGACTGTAGCCTGGGAGACAGCACCTCAGATAACTCTGAGAGACTACTCCAAAGAGGCAGTGGGGGGAGGTCAATATATATGGTTTGGCGCAATAGGAGTTTACACAATCAAGCACTCACTTTACAAAGGTTTTTCTTCTAGTCATGGGGAACTAACGAAGGGATTTAGTGCTTTTCTAGATAAGAGGAGATGCAAGGACTAGGATCTCGAAATCAGTTCCTGAAAATACCTGTCTAAAGACTCATTCCACCAGTTTCCCTGGAGCAGAGTGCTTCATTCTCCATGGGAACTCCCTTCAGGGCGTGTAGAAGATCAATGGCTGCGGCATCACAGGTTCCAGTCTCCACAGAGGCAGATGGCAGATGCTTCCCTTAGCAAGCACAAATTTGTCATTGATAGTACTTTTTTCTTTCCAAAATAGAATTTTTGTTTTGCCATGTTGTCTCTTAATATTATTTTTCCATTTAACAAAGTTCTTGGTTTCATTTTGCATTTATACAAGATTTGTAATGCATTAATATTCTGTCTGATTTCAAAATGTAAGACTTTTGCAAAGTATTACAATTTTATGATTTCTGGCCTAACCTCATTGCAATAGATATGATGTGTTTACTACTCTTTCCTCTAAGTGAGCAGTTTTAAAGTAGTTTTAAAGTAATTTAATATAGTCTTTCCATTATCACAACTAACGATTTTTCCTTAGAGATACATTCAACTTACCATTCTCTCATCTTCTGTTCTAAGGGCTCAAGAGTGCTGAGGGCTTTCCCACTACGGAACTGAAAATTCACTGCCTAGTTACAAGAAGAGAGGAAGACAAAATCTTTGAAACGATGATGCACTGCTCCTATTCAGGTGGTTAGAAGATCAGAAGGCTGATCAGTGTGTTTCTGCCTGCTAATAACAGGTTCCAATCCTCAGTGTCAAATTGGCTTTTACTCAGATCTCCTGAATTTCCCCCTCAAAATATTTCTTTTTTCTTTCTTCCCCTTGGAAAGTGTGAATTTTAATCTTATGTCCTGCTGCTGCTGCTAAGTCGCTTCAGTCGTGTCCGACTCTGTGTGACCCCATAGACGGCAGCCCACCAGGCTCCTCCATCCATGGGATTCTCCAGGCAAGAGTACTGGAGTGGGTTGCCATTGCCTTCTCCGCTTTATGTCCTAGTCAGGTTTTAATATTTGTTTCTATTTTCACTGACTCGAGCTCACTGGAGAAGAGAAGATTTTATTGGAATTCAATAGAAATAATATAGTGAACATAGTGGATAATATATACATGCAGATTGACTCCAGGAAACATTATCTACTACTTTTTAAGCCACCTGGGAAGCCCCATATTATGAAACTCCTAAGAAAATCTTAAATGTATCATAAAGCTTCAAAGTTGGGCTTCCCAGGTATTCTAGTGGTAAAGAATTCACCTACAATGTAGGAGACTTGCAAAAGACACCAATTTGATCCCTGGGTTAAGAATACCCCCTGGAGAAGGAAATGGCAACCCACTCTAGTATTATTGCCTGGAAAAGCCCATGGACAGAGCATCCTGGTGGGTTATAGTCCCTGGGCTTGCAAAGACTCAGACATGACTGAGCAACTGAACACACACACACACACACACCACACATACACACACCTAGAATTCACTTGAAAGGGCACAGTTCCTGTGTATTCCAGTATATGTAGCAAGTAAATTCTATTAGCTTCTTACTCTGTTCAGTCTTTTTTCTTTCATTTCCTTACTGGTTTAGTTTGAAACCTGCCTGTTGATTCTTGTAAGCAAATTTTCTCAGATCCTATTTTGTACGAAATCTCACCTAAGATAGATAACAAACCATGTTCCTTCTGGAAAAACATTCAGAGTTATAGCCACTTTTAGGGGGTCCAATATTAAAGGATGTATGTGGGTCTGCAAGAGACTCAGAATGAGTATCACTCTGCCCTGCTCCTGTCTCTTCTTCCTCTATTTACACATGCTGTTTTAACTTTATATGTCCTGCAAGTATTTATGTTATCTATAATGTTTCATTTTTTTGGGATAAAGATTTCAGTTTAAATTTCTTGAGTCTAGCTTTTAGGTTGAATATATGATCAAGCATTCTTAATGCATGCAGTCAATAGTTTAAAATTAAAATAGTGCTTTTTTGGAGAAAGTTAAAAGTTTGTATAGTNNAGTTGAGTTTGGTAAACATTCATCTAATATTTATTATAATTTTTTGGTTGCTGCTAAATTGTGATTCTAAAAGATCATTTTTCTGTCTTTCTTTATGTTTATGAGGTATGCATTTTACCAATCCTTTTGCTTAAAACTAGAATTCACCAGTACTATCCTCATAATCTCTGTTTTCAAAGACAGTTGCTGTCTGTGGTGATGGATATAGTATTAATGTCTTTCTTCAAAACAGAAGGGTATAATTGAAATATCCCTGCATGTTGTCTAATTTTTCACTCCTTTTATGCTTTTCTAATGTGGTTTTAAGAATTTTAAAGTATATTTGTCCATTAAAATTCCTGTTACTTAAATCTTTAGAACTTGAAACAAAAGTAAAGTTGTATTCATTCTTTACAAACTTGTCAAGTTCATATACAGCCCAATCATCCTTGTGAACAGCTGTGAGAGTTAATTTATAAAGTGAGGCTGAACATTGCAGTTCTAACACCTCCATATTAATGAAAATTATCTCACTTGAAAATAAGCTTTTGTCTATCCATCATCTCTCTCATCTCATCTAGTTAAATGAAAAGAATTGTGCTACAGACTTTCACAAACAACTCTTCTTTTGTACTGATTTCATGAGGCTGGTTGTATTTTCCAAAGAGGTTTCAACAATATTCTCCATCCTCCACAATCTACATCGTGAACTTACCACTTTCCAAACAGAAATAGTATCTAGTTCTTCTTTAATTTCTTTATCTGTATTGGCTTATGACTACTTCAATCAATTACATATGGCAGAACTGGTGCTGCGTGACTTACAATAGAAAGTCAGAAAAAGTCCAACTGTTTCTGCCTGGAGCTTTTGAACAGTTGGAAATCCTTTGGACCATTTTTGGACTCTTGACTCTTTTGAACACTTTTAGACAAAAACTCCACATTAGAAATCCAACTACACTGAAACCATCAGACTGTAAGGGCTATATATATCATGGAAAGCCAGCATCAAGCGTAACATATCAAGATATTTCTGGGAGAAGATGATTGGAATAAGAGATGCATTTCATATAAATATTATAAAGATAGTGGACATATGAATTTTGGTACTTTAATTGATCAATATGCAAGAGATACTAAATAAACATTTTAATGCATTAATTAATGAAAATAATTGAAATTAAAGGTATTCAATATGCATAATCATTCTTAATAATAGGTGGTGGTGATTTATCACCTAAGTCATGTTTGACCCTTGGGACCACATGAACTGTAGCCCACCAGGCTCCTCTGTCCATGGGATTTCCCAGGCAAGAACACTGGAGTGAGTTGTCATTTCTTTCTCCAGGGAATCTTCCCATTCCAGGGACTGGCAGACGGATTCTTTACTGGTGAGCCACCAGGGATTCCCTCTTAATTAAAATTTCTAATAATCTGAATTTCTGTTATTTGAACATGAAAACACTAATGATTTTTCATTTGCTTCAGTAGAATTTCTGTGAAAATGATTACTATTTTTGGAGACTAAAAGCTTCATCTAAAATATAAAGATCTATTGGAAAAGAAAATGTCTAGAATAACAGAAATATTTTATATGTAGACTTTAAAGGATCACATCAGAAATATTAAATTTGGCACTCCTAATTATCAATATGGGCCCTAGGATTGCTAATTACTTTGCAGAGATCAATTCTAATATAAACCTAATGTCTAAGCTTCCATCCACTGTATGTACATATAGGATGTAAAATATCACCTTTAGAGTAATTATTCACAGTATTGATTTTGATTATTGCACAAGACAAAGTATACTCAAAAGTAAGAAAATTCATATTGGATTATATTTAATACTAGGTCACATATGGTAGATTTGTTCAGTTCAAATTATCCTTGCAGTGGCCTGATATGACTCTTCAATTAAGAATGTTGGATGAGTTTCATGTCAACTCAAAACTACAAGTTATAAAATTAATGAGTCAAATATGTAATTAAATTAATTTTGGATGGCATATTTGACAGTTATTGCTCAATGTGCCTTAATAAATCAATGATCTATTCCTGCCATGAGAAAAGCATCTGCCTCTAAAATAAAAAACATAAAACCAAGGTTTCTTTTAACACAATTCTTTTCTTTTTAATTTTGTCACAGCATTTGTTTTTCCCAAAGGATAAAGCATTGAGAGAAAATTGATATGATTATCCTTAATCTTATGGATGTTAATTTTCTAGAACTTCTTCTTCAAATTTCACTTATATCATAAACAGCCACTTCATTGTCATGAAATATCTCCATGAGAGTCTTTTTAAATCCCCTTTTACTACTTAAATTCTAGCTAATGCNTCTAGCTAATGCTTTTCCTGGTACATTTTCCTGGTACAGCAATCTAATGTGCTGGGTTTCTTAAGAATTTTAAAGCATTGCTCATAATTAGGGCTATTTGCTTAAAGAGATATGCACAAGCATATCTTCAAATATTTCAAAGTATTATGAAATTTTCAGAAATAGGAACTTGTGATTAAATGTCTGAGTTGTGACTAATAATTATAGCTATTATGATCAATGAAAATTTACAATTTAAAATTATATCATGATGATGTTACACTAAAACACTAAATGTAATATTTTCTTTCTAGCCTGAGTAAGGCAAATATGTCTTGGAATTTTAGTCGTGAGAAAGATTCAA
>SJYQ01002257.1:94362-107048 GCA_006410935.1 Redunca redunca
CTAGATGCTGGACATTTTCCTCAGCAACAATTGTTTATTATTTATTTTTTAAGATTTGAGGATAAAACCCCTTTATTGTAAAGCTTAAATGATGCAATGCACTGACATCATTCAATACTATGTTTTTGGAACAAAATACATACTCAGATGATTGCTATTATGGTTTTCCACCTGCAAGCAGATTTTAAAATTTTGTGTAAATCTAGCATTTAAAAATCTTTAATAAAGAAATTAGAAATGAGATCCTTTTCAATTGTCAGTCGAAACTAAATCCCAAATCACTGAATATAAAAATTTAGATTTATATGTTTGTAATCATTGATCCAACTGTTTATTTCCACTAAGTCAGGAGCATGCATTTTGTTCTCAATTTTTATATCAGCAGGACATTGATAACATATGTATTTGTCTGACAGCAATCTGAGGATTAGCTTTGGATAATATCTTAACCCAATTTAGCACATCTGCGTATGCTTATGTGTCTAGACTAATATTTTGCAGTACAGATTTTTCTAATGCTGAAAGTGTTCTCTATTTGTGCTTTTAAATATGCTAACTGCTACCCACATGTGGCTTTTGAGAACTTGAAATATGATTGAATAATTGATTTTTAAAGTTTATTTCATTGAAATTAATGTAAATAGCCACATGTGTCCACATGCAAGTATTTGGAGGTGGAGAACATCTAGACCAAAATCATTGTCTTTAGATACATCAAATAATTTATAGAATCTTTTGAATTACTCTTATTATTTTTAATCTATGATGAAACAGTGGTTCACCACATTATTTCTAAACTTTTGAATTGTCCTTCATTTTTACCCTACAATACATCTTAGTAGACAACATTATTAAAAAAACAAAAACCAAAAACAAAACAGCAATTTGGGCTTTCCAGGGGGGCTCAGTGGTAAAGAATCCATCTGCCAATTCAAGAGATGCAGGACATACAAGTTCAGTCCGTGGATCAGGAAGATCCTCTGGAGGAGGAAATGGCAACTCACTCCAGTATTCTTATTGGAAAATTTCATGGACAGAGGAGCCTGGAGGGCTGCAATCACAGGATTACAAAGAGTTGGAAACGACTGAATGACCTGAGTACAATGACAAACCACTGTAATGGAAGTTTTTTTCTTAAACTCCTTGATATAGTTGAATAAATAATCTTGGGTTTTTAGTGCAATCTCTATGTTTTGATTTTATTATCTGTAAGATGCTGATAACACTAAGAAGACCTACTCCATATAATTTTGAATTAGCCAACTGAAGGAACACATACATCATAGCGTATCATGCTTTACAAAGCATGAAGTCAGGATAATGAGGTGGTTAAGAGCATGAGCTTGGAGGTCAAACCAGTCTGGGCTCAATGATAGCACTGCCATTTAATAATTGTACTATGCTGAACACACTACTTAACTGCTCTAAGTTTCAGATTCATCATCTGTAAAATGTTGATAATAATGCCTAACTTCAAAGATGGTTGTGTAGATTAAGTAAGATGATGTTGATAAAGCCCTTGGCACAGAGTACACAGAGGTGGCCAGAAGGAAATAACTCAGAGGAGCAGGTGTGTTAGTGTGGCTGCTATTGCTGTTCTTATGAAAAATATGGGAAATGCAACTTTGTCTGAGGATTCTTTTAAGTTCTTGTTGCCAAGTTCAAAGACATATTCCCCAAAAATATGAATTAAAAAATAATTTGAGTAGTGAAAGTGAAACTCATTCAGTTGTGTTCGACTCCTTACAACCCCATGGACTATACAGTCCATGGAATTCTCCAGGCCAGAATACTTGAGTGGGTAGCTGTTCCCTTCTCCAGAGGATCCTCCCAAAACAGGGATGGAAACCAGGTCTCCCGCATTGCAGGTAGATTCTCTACCATCTGAGCCACCAGGGAAGTCCAATTTGAGTAGAATTTTGCTTTAATTATTAAATCTCTACAGCTAGGGATGGGTTTTTAAATTAAACATATAGAATCCTCTATGAAGAAGAATGAAGATTTTGGGGCTTCCCTGGTGGCTCAGATGGTAAAGAATCTGCCTGCATTGCAGGAGACCCAGGTTTGCTCCCCAAGTCAGGAAGATCCCCTGGAGGAGGAAATGGCAACCCACTTCAGTATTCTTGTCTGGAGAATTCCCATTGACAGAGGAGCCTGAAGGGCTACAGTCCACAGGATTGCAAAGGGTCAGACAAGACCTTACTAGCACTTTTACTTTCACAATGAAAGAAAAATAAGACAACTACAAAACACAAAGAGGACTGGATGTCAAAACTGGATGGATGCCTTCCAGTTGCACTGAGGAACTAACACAGTGTATTTTTCAGCAAGCTGCAAAACAGTGCAATCTACTTTTCTCAAGTCCCCCTTTAACAATAAAAATAAGTGTATAGTTGAACAATCCTAGAAATTATGATTAGTGGCCTGGTATCACAGCCACTTTTGCCGCCTCCTTTTTGTCCAAATTTAACATGGCAATCTCCTAAATAAGTAAACTTTTGTAACCTCACTAATGACAATTCCCAAAGTAGATGGCTAAGTCACTTGGGATTTTGGGAGCTGCAATGAAGATACATACTCAGATGACTTTCATTTTTAGAGTTGCTCTAAAAATATACAGAAAAGTTTAAAAAAAAAAAGCTATCCCTTCAAACAGTCTGAATCACTATTTAGCCAGACATAGAACACAGTATTTCTCAGGAGCTTGAAGATTAATGAAAAAAAAAAAAAAAAATGTAGCTTTAGCAAAACTCCAGACACAAGTCCACCCTTAGCATCATCCAAAATTCAGTGAATTCAGCCCTCAGTCCTTTAAAATTCTTACATTTCTGCTTATTTCAAGGATTCTGATGAGTCATGGTTTCAGCTAACTTTTTCTCTCTACTTCTACATTCTTACATCGTCTACTTGCTTCCCTATTTGTGATTTGAACTCTTTTATGACTGGATTTTTAAAAATAATTCTTTTCTATTATAGGCCCCCTTTATAATCAAGTAGTTACAAGATCAAACTACAAAGAGACCAAACCAGTCAATCCTAAGGGAAATCCACCCTGAATATTCATTGGAAGGACTGATGCGAAAGCTGAAACTCCAACACTTTGGACACCTGATGTGAAGAGCCGACTCATTGGAAAAGACCCTGATGCTGGGAAAGATTGAGGGCAGGAGGAGAAGAAGGTGACAGAGCATGAGAAGGTTGGATGGCATCACCGACTCAAGGGACATGAGTTTGAGCAAGCTCCAGGAGATAGTGAAGGCCAGGAAAGCCTGGTGTGCTGCAGTCCATGGGGTCACAAGAAGTCAGACACGACAGCAACTGAACAAGAACAAGTTATCAGAAAATTGTTTAGCCACTGCTGAGCTATAGATTAGCTGCTTTGGTGCCATTTCCACTCACTGCTCATCCAGCTAAGGTTAAAGTTGCAGGGTTACCTACTACAAAAAAACAGCAATCAAAGAATAAAGTTATCTCTGGAGTAACACCATTAGCTACTATTGTTTTTGACCTTTCAAGTGCAATACCTTTTTGTTTCTGATAGAACAAACTATGACAAGTTTATTTACAGTTTGCTTAGACTCACATCTGAAAATTTTCTAATTATATAGCTAAAATTGTATTCACATTTTTAAGTCCTCTAGATGTGTTAATGACATGTCAAATCTTACAGATAATTACATGAAACCAGCTTCTTAATTTTTAAATCTACTATTTTAAGGGAAGTACACCCCCCAAATTATTTTTTTTTTCAGAATTAGCTAGTAAATTTTGGACTGTATTATTTTCTGAGCACATAGTTCCATTTTATGATTTGTAAAAATAATTCTCCATGTCAAAACTGCATTTTTCTATAGTAAAGTTTAATAAAGTTAGATTCATGAATAATATCTACTTGTGGGAAACATTGTATTGCTTGTCAGAAAATCAATCAAGGTAGAATAGTTAATATTTTGATACTTAAAGATAATGTAAGTAGTATTTCCCAGTATCAGGCCTTTTCCAAGGAGTCAGTTCTTTGCAGGAAGAGAAGGGGACGCCAGAGGATGAGATGGTAGGATGGCATCACCGACTCGATGGACATGAGATTGAGCAAGCTACAGGCATTGGCGATGGACAGGGAAGCCTGGTATGCTGTAGTCCAAGAGTCGGACACAACTGAGCAACTGAACTGAAGTGAAATAGTCTTACTTAATAATATGCTAGCTGGAATCAAGTTTGCCGGGAGAAATATCAATAACCTCAGATATGCAGATGACACCACTCTTATGGCAGAAAGTGAAGAGGCACTAAAAAGCCTCTTGATGAAAGTGAAAGAGGAGAGTGAAAAAGTTGGCTTCAAGCTCAACATTCAGAAAATGAAGATCATGGCATCGGGTCCCATCACTTTATGGGAAATAGATGGAGAAACAGTGGAAACAGTGTCAGACTTTATATTTTTGGGCTCCAAAATCAGTGCAGATGGTAATTGCAGCCATGAAATTAAAAGACGCTTACTTCTTGGAAGAAAAGTTATGACCAACTTAGATAGCATATTAAAAAAGCAGAGACATTACTTTGCCGACTAATGTCCATCTAGTCGAGGCTATGGTTTTTTCTGGTCATGTATGGATGTGAGAGTTGGACTGCGCCGAAGAATTGATGCTTTTGAAGTGTGGTGTTGGAGAAGACTCTTCAGAGTCCCTTGGACTGCAAGGAGATCCAACCAGTCCATTCTGAAGGAGATCAACCCTGGGATTTCTTTGGAAGGAATGATGCTAAAGCTGAAACTCCAGTACTTTGGCCACCTCAATGGAAGAATTGACTCATTGGAAAAGACCCTGATGCTGGAAAGGATTGGGGGCAGGAGGAGAAGGGGATGACAGAGGATGAGATGGCTGGATGACATCACTGACTCGATGGACGTGAATCTGAGTGAACTCTGGGAGTTGGTGATGGACAGGGAGGCCTGGCATGCTGCGATTCATGGGGTTGCAAAGAGTCGGACATGACTGAGCAGCTGAACTGAACTGAAAAATTACTGATAATACATAAATCTGAAGCTGAAATCACTTTACCTGTGGGGTAGATTTTTGGTGATCTATAGGATTTCAAAGAAAATTTTCATTCAGATATTTCAACATACTTCTCAACAAAATTTTAGGGGATAATTAATAAATTATTCCTTAGTCAAGACTAAAATCTAAACCCTTTTTACCTTCACAATATTATCTACAATGGATGTTTTTGCTGAAATTGTAATAAAATATATAAAAACATAAAGATAAATCATTTAGCATAGTCTCTTCTATTCAAGCAACAGTAACAGCAAACATGTTATTTTATTATTTATTAATTTTATTGAAGTATAATTGACATACAGCATTGTGTTAGTCTCAGGTGTACATCATGACTCAATATTTGTTTATATTGCAGCATGTTTACCACAAATCTAGTTAACATTTGTCACAATATATAGCTATAGAATTTTTTAAGGATATTAAGATTTATCCTCCTAGCAGCTTTTAAATACACAATAGAGTATTATTAAATTCATGCTATGCATTACATCCTAATGACATTTATTTTGTAGCTGGGTGTCTGTACCTTTTGAGTCCCTGCACCAATTTTGCCCATCAATCCTCCTACTTCCAGCCCCACCACAGCAACTATCAAACTGTTATCTCTAACTATGAGCTTGTTTTGTTTTTGTTTTATATTTATTTATTTGTTTAGATTCAACATAAAGGTGAGGTCCTATATTTCTCTTTCTCTGTGGCACTTATCTTACATAACATAATGCCCTTAAGGTCCATTCAGGCTGTCACAAATGGCAAGATGTCGTTCATTTTTATAGCTAATAGCATTTTGTTGAGTGAAAGTATATACGCTTATATACACATAAACCACAACTTTACCCATTCATCTATCTTCTTTATCCTTTCATCTGTCAATGGACTCAGGCTGTGTGTGTCCATATCTTGACAATTGTAAAAATTGTAAAATGTTCTGCTATGAACATTTTTGTTTGTTTAGATTCAAAATAAAGGTGAGATCCTATGATATGTGTCTTTCTCTGTTTAACTTATCAGGGCTTCCCTGATAGCTCAGTTGGTAAAGAATCTGCCTGCATTGCAGAAGACCACAGTTTGATTGCTGAGTTGGGAAGATTCCCTGGAAAAGGAATAGGCTACACACTCCAGTGTTCTTGGGCTTCCCTTGTGTTCAACTGGTAAAGAATCTACCTGCAATAAGGGAGACCTGGGTTTTATCCCTGGATTGGGAAGATCCCCTGGAGAAGGGAATGGCTACCCACTCCAGTATTCCGGCCTGGAGAATTCCATGGACTGTATATATATATAATCCAAGGGGTCGCAGAGTTGGACATGACTGAGCAACTTTCAACTTTCACTTTCAGAGCAACTAATGCTACTTCATGAACATTGGATTGCACTTATCTTTTCAAATTAGTATTTTCACTTTCTTCAGATAAATACCCAAAGTAGAATTGCTATAACATATGATAGTTCTGTTTTGAATTTTCCAAAGAATCTCCATAGTGTTTTCTATAATGGCTGCATCAATTTACATTCTCAGCAATAATACAGAGAGCTTCTTTTTCTCCACAACCTCAATGACACTTGTTATCTCTTACCTTTTTTTATAATAAACATTTAAACAGGTGTGAGATGGCTCATTGTGATTTTGTTTTGCATTTCTCTAGTGATTAGTGATATCAAGCATCTTTCTTATGTGCCTCTTAGCTGTTTGTATGTCTTCCTTCGAAAAATGTCAGAGACTCAGCTATTTTAAAATCAGGTTGTTTGCTTTCTGCTATTGTATTGTATGAGATTTTTTCTTTCTTTCTTTGTAAGGTAGTTTGTATTTGACTCCTTGTCACATGTATGATTTGCCAATATTGTTTTCCAGTCAATATGTTGCCTCTTCATTTTGTTGATGAGTTTCTTGGCTGTGCAAAAGCATTTTAGTTTGATGTAGTCTCATGTGTTTATTTTTGCTTTTGTTGCCTTTGCTTTCTGTGTCCTTTAGTTGCTAAGTCCTATCTGATTCTTGTGACCATATGGACTGTAGCCCTCCAGGCTACTCTGTCCATGGGATTTTCCAGACAAGAATACTGGAGTGAATTGCTATTTGCTTCTCCAGGGGATTTTCCTGACTCAGGGATCTAACCCATGTCTCCTACATTGCAGTCAGATTCTTTACCAACTGAGCCATCAAGGAAACACATCATTGTCAATACCATTGTCAAGGAGCTTACTACCTATGTTTTCTTCTAGGAGTTTTACAAACATTTTATTTTTAATGCATGAAGACAAGAGGTGAGGATGACAAGTGTCCTCTCAGAGTACACCCTCACAGTTAGCAGATAATCACATGAAAAGATGTGCAGTGTAACTTATCTTTGAAAAGTGTTAGTGGCTCATCCATGTCTGATTCTTTGCGACCATGTGGACTGTAGTCTGCCAGACTCTTCTGTTCCTGGAATTCTCCAGGCAAGAATACTGGAGTGGGTTGCCATTCCCTTCTCCAGGGGATCTTTCTGCCCCAGGGACTGGAACTAGGTCTCCTGCATTGCAGGCAGTTTCTTCACAGACTGAGACACCAGGAAAGTCCAATTGTCTTTAGAGAAATTCAGATTAAAACCACAATGAAATATTGTTACCCCTCTATCATAATAGGTGAAATTTAAGAGGCTGATCATATCTAGTGATGGCAACTACATATGATAATCAGAATTCTCATGCATTGCTTATCAATATGTAAAATGGTATAGACATTTCAGAAAATATTTGGGCAGTTTCTTAAAAAGGTAATCATATACTTATCATGATTCACCAAATATTCTACTTTTTGGCATTTAATAAGCATAAGGAAAGAAAGCACAAGTCCATGCACAAAAAAAGTCCATAGAAGTTTTATTCACAATTGTCAAAATTTGAAAAGAACCCAACCAACTATCAATTTATAAAAGGAAAATCAAGATGTTATATATTGTTAACCAACAATACTATGGAAAGAACTGTTTATTTCTACAATGTTGATGAAAATCAAATAATTGTGCTGAAAGAAGGAAGTCAGACAAAAGCAAATACACATGATGTGATTCATTATATAAAATTGTAGGAAATTTCAACAAATTTATAGCAACAGAAAGCAGAACAATGGTTGCCTGGGATATGAAAGAGAGCCTGAGAGAAGTAGGAGAAACAGATTATTGAGTTATAAAGATACATTTGGAGTGATGGATAGATTCCTTTTCTTGATTATTTTTTTTTGCTTTATGGAGTATGTTTGCTGTTATTTTAGTCCCTAAGTCATGTCATCACCGACTCAATGGACATGAGTTTGAGAAAACTCAGGGAGGCCTGGTGTGCTGCAGTCCATGGGGTTGCAAAGAATCAGACACGACTGAGCGATTGAACTGAGGTCATGTCAAACTCATTTGTGACTCCATGGATGAAAGCCTGCCAGGCTTCTCTGTCCACAGGATTTCCCAGACAAGAATACTGGAGTTCATTGTCATTTCCTTCTCCAGGGGATCCCCCAGACCCAAGAATCAAACCTGTATCTCCATGGCAGGCAAATTCTTTACCACTGAGTCACCTGGGAAACCTTTTCATTGAGCATACTTCTTTTGAAACTTATGTACTTTAAATGTGTGTGGTTTAATGCCATTGCATTAAAAAAAAATCCATTTCAACCCTAATTTCACATTTTTTTTCCATCTAATTCCCCTCTTCAGAAAAAAAGAGTCATCCAAAGGATTGTCTAGACTCAGTCAACTTCCTTTTTCCCCACCATCCTCTTTAGTCAATTTCAGCATTGTCCATGCTCAATCAAAACTTCATTCTTCAAAATCACAATGACATTTGTAAACTAAATATATGAATCTATTCTCATATTACTTGACCTTGAGAGTAATATTTATTGCTATTGATCGTACAATTCTAAGGACAACTTTTCACCTGTGATTTTAGTGTACCATGACCCACTGATTTTCCTCATGGTTTCATTTTCTAGTTAGTTCTTATCCCCAGATGTTTAAACATTAAATTATATAAAATGTTTTCAGCATGACTTTTTAAGTTAGTAAAGAATTATATGAAAGTATAAAATTTTACATGGCATCAAGTCCCATCATTTCATGGCAAATAGATGGGGAAACAATGGCAGATTTTATTTTCTTGGGCTCCAAAATCAATGCAGATTGTGAATGTAGCCATGAAATTAAAAGACATTTTTTCCTTGGAAGAAAAGCTATGACAAACCTAGACAGTATATTAAAAAGTAGAGACATTACTTGGCCAACAAAGGTCTGTCTGGTCAAAGCTATGGTTTTTCCAGTAGTGATGTATAGATGTGAGAGTTGGACCATAAAGAAAGCTGAACCCCAAAGAACTGATGCTTTTGAATTGTGGTGTTGGAGAAGACTCTTGAGAGTCCCTTGGACTGCAAGGAGATCCAACTAGTCCTTCCTAAAGGAGATCAGTCCTGGGTGTTCATTGGAAGGACTGATGTTGAAGCTGAAACTCCAATAGTTTGGCCACCTGATACGAAGAGCTGACTCATTTGAAAAGACCCTGATGCTGGGAAAAAGATTGAAGGCAGGAGGAGAAGCAGACAACAGAGAATGAGATAATTGGATGTCATCACCAACTCAATGGACATGAATTTAAGCCAACTCCAGGAGTTGGTGATGGACAAGGAAGCCTGGCATGCCACAGTCCATGGGGTCACAAAAAGTTGGACACAACCGAACAACAGAACTGAACTGACAGAATTTTCAAATAACACTCAAATTATTCAAATTGTCATTTAAAATATGAGAATAAAAATCCGAGTTATAAACTGGGGATTATGCTCTCAGAATAAGTGGTTTTATACTAGGAAAGTCAGTTACTTTCCTTAGTACTTAGTTTCCTTATCTATAAATGCCATATTCTTTAATTCCATTATTCATTATGTGTGGTAAATTAATGACTCACGTATAGTCAATTAACCAGATGCATTCCTTTGGTATGGCCTAATACAAATAATTAATAAAATATGTGTTGAGATATTAGGCCCTACTTTACAAGCAAAAATTCAAATACATAAGATATATTATCTTTTCTTACAAATACATAGGATATATTATCTTTTCTATATACAGAAAGAGATAAATTTGAGATGGTATTCATAGTATGCTTTAGTTATGAGAATATTCATATTTATGTTATTCACTCATTTATTTCACAATTTAGAGATGGCCTGAAGCCAAATAAAAAATTAAATTACATTACCTCACATAAAAATATTTGGACTCTACTGCTGTCCTTTATTGGAATGAATGCTAATTGCATGTTATTTTAAAGGACTTATGAATGAAGATTAAATATTTTCTAAGTGTAGGCTAAAAAATTTTAAAAGACACCCTTTGCTCTTGCTGTTCCTTTCATTCCCTAAATTTATAGCTAATTTTCACGAGTTATAAAGTTGAGGATTACACATCCCCTCACCCACGACACCTCCCAGCTTTTAAAAGAGCTTAACAATTTATTATAGCCATTTAGGAAAGGTACTGCTGCTTCCTGTCAGAATTTACTGGCATCTCTGCTCACAAACTGGATGTAAAATATGTCAATGTGACCCTTATCTTCCTCCTTGATGTTTGACATTGATGGCCCATCTCCTCTCCTCTGATTTTATATGCATGTTTTATAGATTAGATAAGCCTGGGATATTCTTTACATTTCTATAGGGAAATTCTTGGATTTGAGAAAACAAATTCCTATTAGGAGAATAACAAGTTGAAACAAAACAGGAAACTTACTAGAGATGATTTATATAACTTGGTAAAAGACAACAAAAAATAAGCTATTCTTAATAACAATCACATTTGACTTTGGATCAAGTATTTTATAATTTTAGGGAAACTATACAACTGAATTTATGAGATTGTTTCCTCAAAAGTGACTTGTGTGCTGTCATTCTCTGGTCCTCTATGTATTTCTCTAGCTAAATTATCCAAGAATAATAGTAGTGCTTTCTCTCCATCCCACTTTGCTCACCTGTTTTTCACACACAAAGGTGTGGACCTCAGTGGAAAATAATATCTAAGCCTACTAACACCTATATAGTTCATAATAATATAAATGAAAATCACTTTCCAAATATTGTTAATATCTGTCTCTATCATCACTGTGTAATCTTTCACCCGATCTTGTAAGATTTAGAAGACCCTGAAGCAGCTGGTGCTTTTGTTCCTCTGTTTAATAGCTTCATCTGACATTAACATCAATAATCTTCACTATTTACATGCCAATAAACTCATATATTGAGACGGTTACGCCCTCAATAAAATATTGCAGTAAGTGAAACTTATTTGAAATAATGGAAAGCAGAGATTTTAAGGTAATGAAGAAGTTATCTTAACCATTTTCCCTTGTTTTTGAAAACAAATTTTTTTACAGTGATTTGATTATTTTATCTGAAAAGTTTTAAATCATCCTTACTAACATAGAAAAGCTATAATACTTTTCATTTATTATTTGTATGTATAGCCTAATATCAGAAATGAAAAGCACAAATATAGAGAGAATTTATATGACAAATATGAGAAGAATGCTAGGTTGTCTGAGGGAAGTATTTACACAACAGAAATACATATATCAATACATATATGTTTATACACACACACACACACACCCGTGTGTGGACAGGGAGGCCTGGCCTGCTGCCGTCCATGGGGTTGCAAAGAGTCAGACATGACTGAGTGACTGAACTGAACATAACTGAACACACACATATTCATATATACATATGTGTTCAAGTACACATATAATTGTGTCTAACTCATTACAACCTTATGGACTGTGGACCACCAGGTTCCTTTGTCCAAGGAATTTCATAGACAAGAATACTGGAGTGGGTTGCCATTTCCTTCTCCAGTGATCTTCCCAACACAAGGATTGAACCTGTGTCTCCTGAGTCTCTTGCAGGTGGATTCCTTACCACTGTGTCACTTGGGAGGCTCATTATATTTATATACATGAAAGTTAGAAAGAAAGAAAGAGAGAAAGAAAGTGAAGTTGCTCAGTTGTGTCCAACTCTTTGCAGCCCTATGAACAGTAGCCCACCATTCACTGTCCATGGGATTTTCCAGGCAAGAATACTGGAGTGGGTTGCCATTCCCTTCTCCAAGGGATCTACCTGATCCAGGGATTGAACCTGCTCCTTACAAGTAGACTATACCATCTGAACCACCAGGGAGTACACTTATACACATACACACATATATATGGTGGTGTATGCTAAAATTTAGTTGTCTAAGATACTTCTTTACTTAAAATTTGAAATTAGCTTTGTTTAAAATATAACAAATTTTAAGCCACAGTAATAATAGCAAGTTATTAAATAAAATGCACAATCACAAGATTGTTCTCAGAATGTGTGGCCCGGTCCACTCTAAGCCAGATGGTTTTATTCCTCACACTCTCTTCCTTTGTGCTAGTTTATATGATGTAACATCCCCCAAAAGTGACAATGACAAGTACATTTTTTATGCTCTTCTGTGTTTGCATATAAATATATCAAAAGTAACTTTGTGGAATAATCTGAGTCCATAAACCTGTGTTATTCCAGGCAAAACAAGGTGACCTTTCCCACTCTGCACTAAATGCCCATGGCTAGTTCTCTTTCAAGCATTA
>SJYQ01002257.1:107139-121533 GCA_006410935.1 Redunca redunca
CAGAATTCAATAAATTTAGCAAATCAAATTAATGACTCTTTATGAAAAAATTATACTGCTGATGTTATTTTGCAAGTTATTTGTTGATACACAAAGTAACCTAAAAGTAATTGCAAATCTATTTACAAATTTTGTCTTTGAAGTGAATCATTAAAAAATCATATAAAAGTGAAGAATGACTTTAGAAAACATTCAGGACTAGTTGTATAGGGATTGAGGGAAAAAATTAGACTCCATATTATGTATATAACCAGAATTAAAAATGGAAGATACATTTGTCTTTCTTTGGTTTCTTTGAATAAAAGGAGCAGTTGTTTGAATCCCATGCATTTTATTTTTTTTCTTTGCCTTTTTAAAAAATTATTTATTTTTTACTTTATAATATTGTATTAGTTTTGCCATACTCCAACATGAATCTGTCATGGGTGTACACCTGTTCCCAATCCTGAACCCCGCTCCCATGTCCCTCCCCATACCATCCCTCTGGGTCATCCCAGTGCACCAGCCCCAAGCATCCTGTATCCTGCATCGAACCTAGACTGGTGATTCATTTCTTATATGACATTATACATGTTTCAGTGCCATTCTCCCAAATCATCCCACCATCATCCTCTCCCACAGAGTCCAAAAGACTGTTCTATACATCTGTGTCTCTTTTGCTGTCTCACATACAGGATTATCGTTATCATCTTTCTAAATTCCATATATATGAGTTAGTATACTGTATTGGTGTTTTTCTTTCTGGCTTACTTCACTCTGTATAATCAGCTCCAGTTTCATCCACCTCATTAGAACCGATTCAAATGTATTCTTTTTAATGGCTGAGTAATACTCCCTTGTGTACATGTACCACTGCTTTCTTATCCATTCATCTTCTGATGGACATCTAGGTTGCTTCCATGTCCTAACTATTATAAACAGTGCTGTGATGAACAT
Organism: Redunca redunca; assembly: GCA_006410935.1. Lineage (NCBI taxonomy): Eukaryota > Metazoa > Chordata > Mammalia > Artiodactyla > Bovidae > Redunca > Redunca redunca. The sequence goes on from SJYQ01002257.1 coordinate 108,076, forward strand.
TGGGGTACACCTGTCTCTTTCATTTCTGGTTTCCTTGGTGTGTATGACCAGCAGTGGGATTGCTGGGTTGTATGGCAGTTCTATTTCCAGTTTTTTAAGGAATCTCCACACTGTTCTCCATAGTGGCTGTACTAGTTTGCATTCCCACCAACTGTGTAAGAGGGTTCCCTTTTCTCCACACCCTCTCCAGCATTTATTGCTTGTAGACTTTTGGATAGCAGCCATTCTGACTGGCGTGAAATGGTACCTCATTGTGGTTTTGATGTGCATTTCTCTGATAATGAGTGATGCTGAGCATCTTTTCATGTGTTTGTTAGCTATCTGTATGTCTTCTTTGGAGAAATGTCTATTTAGTTCTTTGGCTCATTTTTTGATTGGGTTATTTATTTTCCTGGAATTGAGCTATAGCAGTCGCTTATATATTTTTGAGATTAGTTGTTTGTCAGTTGCTTCATTTGCTATTATTTTCTCCCATTCCAAAGGCTGTCTTTTCACGTTGCTTATAGCTTCCTTTGTTGTGCAGAAGCTTTTAATTTTAATTAGGTCCCATTTGTTTATGTTTGCTTTTGTTTCCAATATTCTGGGAGGTGGGTCATAGAGGATCCTGTTGTGATTTATGTCGGAGAGTGTTTTGCCTATGTTCTCTTCTAGGAGTTTTATAGTTTCTGGTCTTATGTTTAGATCTTTAACACATTTTGAGTTTATTTTTGTGTATGGTGTTAGAAAGTGTATTAGTTTCATTCTTTTACAAGTGGTTGACCAGTTTCCCCAGTACCACTTGTTAACGAGATTGTCTTTTCTCCATGGTATATTCTTGCCTCCTTTGTTAAAGATAAGGTGTTCATAGGTGTGTGGATTTATCTCTGGGCTATTTTGTTCCATTGATCTATATTTCTGTCTTTGTGCCAGTACCATACTGTCCTGATGACTGTGGTTTTTTAGTAGAGCCTGAAGTCAGGCAGGTTGATTCTTCCAGTTCCATTCTTCTTTCTCAAGATTGTTTTGGCTATTCGAGGTTTTTAGTATTTCCATACAATCCCTGGAGAAGGAAATGACAACCCACTCCAGTATCCTTGCCTGGAAAATCTCATGGACAGAGGAGCCTGGTGGACTGCAGTCCATGGGGTTGCAAAGAGTTGGGCATGACTGAGCGACTAACACTAACACTATACAAATTGTAAAATTATTTGTTCTAGCGAGTGAAAAACACCGTTGGTAGCTTGATAGGGATTGCATTGAATCTATAGATTGCTTTGGATAGTATACTCATTTTCACTATATTGATTCTTCTGACCATGCATTTTATCTTAAAATTTAGAAAATGGTTACAGTTTCCTACATTAACATTTACTCTGGCAGAGCTAATGTAATTAAAGACAATAAACTCAAAACAAAAAGGATTCTCTAAGCCAAACTTTTTTTCTTGAATAAAAGGAATGAGTTTTAAAAGCCTTTAATATACATTCAAAGAAAAAAAGTATTTAAACTTTAATTTTATATTGGATTATAGCTGACTAACAATATTGTGGTAGTTTTAAGTGTACAACAAAGTGACACAGCCATACAAAAATATTTTAAATAATTCACTTATTTGAAAATACTTACTGAGCCTTTACTATATGCCAGATGAATTTAACACCTGGAGATAAAACCAGTGCAAAGTTGTCCATTTTCTTGTAGCTTAAGCCTAACGTGAGAGAAACATATACAAAGTCAGAAAGAATAGCAGGGATTGTTAAGATTAAAGAATTAATAGGGGTCTAGATACTGGATCTTATAAGTTAAATTAGATACTTTGAGTGGAAAGTCACTGAAGTATTTTGTGTTTATGTATCAAGATATGGCTTAGAAGTTTTACTGCATAATTTGGTTGCTTTGTGTAGACTCATTTGAAAGAAAGTCACTGAAGGATGTTGAATGAGGATTGGAGATGGCTACTGAGTAATTTTGAAGATCCCCTGAAATAAGGTTTTATAATAATTCTTGTTATTTCCCCAATAAATTTCTGTAGTAGACTTTTGCACTGATGAGGGAAGTACCTATAGTATAGTTATTGAGTAGTGAGGGTGAGAGGTTCATTTGAAAACACCATTTGGAATTACTGCATTTATCACTCATCTAAAGCCAGACATCCTGGAATGTGAAGTCAAGTGGGCCTTAGAAAGCATTACTACAAACAAAGCTAGTGGAGGTGATGGAATTCCAGTTGAGCTATTTCAAATCCTGAAAGATGATGCTGTGAAAGTGCTGCACTCAATATACCAGCAAATTTTGAAAACACAGCAGTGGCCACAGGACTGGAAACAGTCAGTTTTCATTCTAATCCCAAAGAAAGGCAGTGCCAAAGAATGCTCCAACTACCACACAATTGCACTCATCTCACATGCTAGCAAAGTAATGCTCAAAATTCTGCAAGTCAGGCTTCAGCAATATGTGAACCATGAACTTCCTGATGTTCAAGTTGGTTTTAGAAAAGGCAGACGAACCAGAGATCAAATTGCCAACATCCGCTGGGTTATGGAAGAAGCAATAGAGTTCCAGAAAAACATCTATTTCTGCTTTATTGACTATGCCAAAGCCTTTGACTGCATGGATCACAATAAACTGTGGAAGATTCTGAGAGAGATGGGAATACCAGACCACCTAACCTGCCTCTTGAGAAATCTGTATGCAGGTCAGGAAGCAACAGTTAGAAGTGGACATGGAACAACAGACTGGTTCCAAATAGGAAAAGGAGTACGTCAAGGCTGTATATTGTCACCCTGCTTATTTAACTTATATGCAGAGTACATCATGAGAAACGCTGGACTGGAAGAAACACAAGCTGGAATCAAGATTGCCGGGAGAAATATCAATAACCTCAGATATGCAGATGACACCACTCTTATGGCAGAAAGTGAAGAGGCACTAAAAAGCCTCTTGATGAAAGTGAAAGAGGAGAGTGAAAAAGTTGGCTTCAAGCTCAACATTCAGAAAACGAAGATCATGGCATCGGGTCCCATCACTTCATGGCAAATAGATGGGGAAACAGTGGAAACAGTGTCAGACTTTATTTTTTTGGGCTCCAAAATCACTGCAGATGGTGATGCAGCCATGAAATTAAAAGACGCATACTCCTTGGAAGAAAATTTATGACCAACTTAGCATATTCAAAAGCAGAGACATTACTTTGCCAACTAAGGTTCGTCTAGTCAAGGCTATGGTTTTTCCAGTAGTTATGTGAGAGTTGGACTGTGCAAAAGGCTGAGTGCCGAAGAATTGATGCTTCTGAACTGTGGTGTTGGAGAAGACTCTTGAGAGTTCCTTGGACTGCAAGGAGATCCAACCAGTCCATTCTGAAGGAGATCAGCCCTGGGATTTCTTTCGAAGGAATGATGCTAAAGCTGAAACTCCAGTACTTTGGCCACCTCAGTGGAGGAGTTGACTCATTGGAAAAGACTGTGATGCTGGGAGGGATTGGGGGCAGGAGGAGAAAGGGATGATAGAGGATGATATGGCTGGATGGCATCACTGACTCGATGGACGTGAGTCTGAGTGAACTCCGGGAGATGGTGATGGACAGGGAGGCCTGGCATGCTGCCATTCATAGGGTCGTAAAGAGTTGTACATGACTGAGCAACTGAACTGAACTTAACTGAAAGATAAAGATGACAGTTTTCATACATGCCTAATGTTGAAACCTGTGTGTGAGTGTGTGTGTGTTTGTGTGTGTGTGTGTATGTGTGTGTGTGTGTACTTGTGTGGTGTGTTTGACTGAGAGATACAGACAGAGAGAAAAACTAGAGACAGAGAGAATTAAAAGCTAGGTGGGAGGGAGAGGGCAGAGCTAATATCAGGAGGGTTTTATTTTTTAATATGATCGCTTTTCTAAAGTTCAATTTCTGTAAAGAAATCTTCACTAATCATTGGTGTACAATTAAGTGAATTGTGGAAAATTTTAACAGTCATATAATCATCATTACAATATAAGAATCAGAATATTTTCATTATGAGATAAAGTTCTTAAGTGTCTGTTTGCAGTTATGGGTCCCTGTGTAATGAACTTTCTTATACTGAGAGTCCCTTGGACTGCAAGGAGATCAAACCAGTCAGTCTCAAAGGAAATAAACTCAGAATATTCATTGGAAGGACTGGTACTGAAGCTGAAGCTCCAATACTTTGGTTACCTGATGCAAAGAGTCAACTCATTTAAAAGACCCTGATGCTGGGAAAGATTGAGGGCAGGAGGAGAAGGGGGTGACAGAGGATGAGATGGTTAGATAGCATCACTGACTCAATGGGTATGAGTTTGAGCAAAGTCTGGGAGATGAAGGAAAGCCTGGCATGCTGCATTCCATGGGGTGGCAGAGTCAGACATGGCTGAGTGATTGAACAACAACATACTAAAGATGAACCACAATTTGGTAATCTTTTCATCAGTTGACTAACATTTAAGTTGTTTCTTATTTCTGGTGTTATGAATTAACTGTGGTGAGTATTCAGGTACTAGTTTCTATGTGGATAAATGTTTTCATTTCTTCTGAACAGTTACCTAGGAATGAGATTACATGCTCTTATTATTGGTGTTTGTTTGTTTAGCTTTGTAAGAATCTAAAACTATTATCCAGAGTGACTGTGTCATTTGACACACACACAAACAAAATATGAGAGCTTCAGTTCTGTCCCATCCTTGCCAGTATTGCTACTCTAACTTCAGCCATTCAATCAGTGTGGAATAGTAAATTATTGAGACTTTAATTTGTATTAACCTAGTGACTAATGGTGCTGCATATCCTTTTCAAGTGCTTATTTGCATTTAAATGTGTTCTGTGGTGAATGTCTTCCAAATCTTTTGCCTATTTTAAAAATAATGCATATTTGGAAGCCAACACAACATTCTAAACCAACTATATGCAATAAAAATGAATTTTAAAATAAGCAATTACATTTATGAGTCAATGAAATAATTTCAAGCTCAGTATGCTAAGGACCAAAAGTATACAGTATAAAAATATCAAATGACAACTTTTTCCTAACATCAAGAGTGAAAACTACTTAAAGACTGAAAATCTTTGCACAGCAAAAAACAAATAAATACAATTATACTTATGTAACAATAATGTATACTTGAAACATTTATTTTTTCTGGAAATGGACACATTTTTATTGTATTATNCACATTTTTTATTGTATTATTTCAATGATTTAATATGCTTATGAATGAGAATTGTTAATTGATAAGGTCATATAGAAATTATTTACATCATTTCCCAACTATTTAAACCATGTAATTTCTTTGGTACCTTTCTTCCTATCTTATTTCTCCTTTCTCTTCCCCCTGCTACTCCCCCACTGCTCTTGTTCTTCATCTTCTTTCCCTTCCTACTCTCCTCCAGTTACCCTCTCCTACTCCATTCCCTGTTTCTTCTAAGGCATAACCTTGCAAGGATGTCTTCTACAAAACATACTTTGGGTTTCTTTGGATTATGACAGAATTTTCTCCTTTCTTCTAGGGTATGTGAAGAATGTGAGTGGCTAATATCAAAATAATTCATTTTTTAAAATTATTATTCAATAAAGTTATTTCCCTTAAAATAATACAAATGCAAAATGGGGAAAATATTAAACATTGCACTCCACTTAAACTTATTACTGAAACTTTCTGAGAAATTTTTAAAGCAATATTTACCATATTATAAACTTTTCTTAACTTTTGGAGCTCTCATTATATGACGTAGCATCTACAAAGGCTATATGCATGACTCTTATAAGTAACTTTCTGTTTTTAAATCTTAGATTGTGAAACAAAATTCCAACATTTGTTGAAATTTTAGGAAAGACTATATTCTAAGATTTGAGATATACCAAGCTTTCCCTTATAGCTCAGTTGGTAAAGAATTCGCCTACAATTCAGGAGACTCTGGTTCGATTCCTGGGTCGGGAAGATCCGCTGGCAAAGGAATAGGCTACCCAGTCCAATATTCTTGGGCTTTCTTTGTGACTAAGCTGATAAAGCATCTGCCCAGTATGCGAGAGACCTGGGTTTGATACCTGGGTTAGGAGGACCTCCTGGAGGAGGGAAGGTTACCCATTTCAGTATTCTGGCTTGGAGAATTCCATGAACAGAGAAGCCTGGCAGGCCACAGTCCATGGAGGTTACAGACGAGTTAGACATGACTGAGCATGTACACACACACATGAATAGTATTATGAAACTGCAAAAGCTGTATTGTATGTCACATGTGTAACGGCTTGGTAAGTTGCTTCAGTTCTGTCAGACTCTTTGCTACCCTCTGGACCATGGGGGAGGGGTGCTTGTGCATAGTTGCTCAGTCATGTCCGACTCTTTGTGACCCCATGGACTGTAGCCCACCAGGCTCCTTTGTCCATGAGGATTCTCCAGGCAAGAATACTGGAGTAGGTTGCCATGCTCTTCTCCAGGGGAGCTTCCTAACCCAGGAACCGAACCGAGGTCTTCTGCACTGTAGGCGATTTCTTAACCCTCTAAACCACCAGGGAAGTCCATGGGGGAGGAGGTGGAGATTTAAATAAATATTGCTGATTGGATTGTTGGAAATTGTCTAGGATTGGCTACCTAGTGCATGATCAAGAAGTACAATTTAAGCTCTCATTTCTAACGAGCTCTGTCACACAAACCTTATAAACACATACACATATTCCTGCCAGTTGGTGGAGGTTCAGTCACATGAAGGGCTCTAGCATGATTAGTGAACAGATTTTTCTTTAGTATTTTAGAACTGGGTGGTCATGAAAATTATAGCAAAGAAAACAACAAAAACAAGAAAAACTCAATGAAGATAACTTACGGTGAATGGAGAATTTTTCAAGTTCTTTCACATTTGCTGGTAATTGTATATGTACATATGTAACACAGATAACCTTAAAATGAAGTATAAATTATGTGGATATATAATAAATATATGAGGTTCCTGAATGTACTGCTGAAAGCAAAGGACTTTGTTTTCAACCTAATAATTTTTCAGCCTTTTTATTTTCTATTTGTTTCATGGTAACTTGATCTGGTAGGGGATTAAAATATTCTAGCAGAAATAAGTTTTCTTTCTTAAAAAAATGCCCCTATTCTTGCCTGTTTACCTGCATGCAACAAAATGGAATATACTGCCCTTTCCCATTAAATTAATACTGGCAACGTCCCCTGTGAAAAGTTGTGTTGTTGCTTTTTTTAGAAATATCATTGATGATTATAACTTATATACAACCAACTACATTTACAAAACTATGACACTTCCTTTCTCTTTTGTTCTCATTACAAGACAGCAGTCAGTATTCTTTCTCTACCACTCCTTTCTTTCATGCTTCATTCATTGATTTTCTATTTCTGTACACTGCCAATCTAAGTATTCTGAAGACCAAGTGTAAAGTTGAACTACATGTATACAAAACACTAAAATATATTACAGTATTTTTGCAAGCAGTTTCTCTTCAATTTGTTTTGTAATTATCATATATAACCAAATGTCACCAGATATGTATAAAAAAGTCAGTGATGCCCTACTTTGCTTTGTTGTTTAATTCTATTAGANACAAATTCAAGCTTATGGGATCAAAATTTACAAAAGAAGAAAATCAGGAATATGTATTGAACATGTCTCCCTCAGGTGAGTCTTATATGGTATGTGATGCAAGTTTAGGATATACAGAAAAATTATTCAATTTCTTCGAAATTAAAATAGGAAGTGCTACAGTGAAAGTGATAATAGACAACAAGCTTGAATGTTTGGTTGACAAAAGTGGTAGAATATGGTAAAAATCTGCTAAGACAACATAACAAATCAATTTAATAAGGTAGGCTGATGCTGAGGAAACTAACTTCACCGTAGGTACTCAACTTCATTGTCATAGTTAGAAGACATGCTGACTGATCAGTTTGCTCAAATGAGTTCAGATCTGTTGAACTACTTTATTTATTACACTCATGGTGTACTTTGAAGCATTTTTTCATAGTCTTTAAATCTGGAATGCCATTTTCAACTTTCTTATCCTGCTCAACATTCTTGTTACTCAAGATCTAGATTGAGTTGGCTGATTCTTTTACAATACTTCCTGACTAGCCAAGCTTACCTGTTGTTACTCATTAATGCTATATCTGTTTTGATCACTACACTTATAACATTACATTGAAAGTGCTATTTGTATACATTTCTCTCTCAATAAGAAATAAACTCCTCAGGGTAGAGCTGGCATTCCCTTAAAATTAAGTATATTGTTTCCTGTGATAAGCTTCAATAAATGTTTGCTAACCCACTAAATGATACAAGATAACAGGGGCAATTAATTACCATAGAACAATCCTAAGAATAGACTTAAAAGAGAAAAGCTGTGAAAGTGCTATACTCAATATGTCAGCAAATTTGGAAAACTCAGCAGTGGTCACAGGATTGGAAAAGGTCAGCTTTCATTCCAATCCCAAAGAAAGTGAAAGTGAAAGTGTAAGTGAAGTCACTCAGTGGTGCCCGACTCTTTGCAACCCCATGGACAGTAGCCTGCACCAAGCTCCTCCATCCATGGGATTTTCAAGGCAAGAGTACTGGAGTGGGTTGCCATTTCCTTCTTAAGGGAATCTTCCTAACCCAGGGATTGAACCCAGGTCTCTCACACTGTAGACAAACACTTTACCTTCTCAGCCACCAGGGAAGTCCAATGCTCAAACTAACGCACAGTAGCACTCATCTCATATGCTAGTAAATTCTCAAATGCTCAAAATTCTCCAAGCCAGGCTTAAGCAATACACGAACTGTGAACTTCCAGATGTTCAAGCTGGTTTTAGAAAAGGCAGAGGGACCAGAGATCAAATTGCCAATATCCTCTGGGTCATCAAAAAGGCAAGAGAGTTCCAGAAAAAAACAAAAACAAAAACATCTATTTCTGCTTTATTGACTATGCCAAAGCCTTTGACTGTGTGGATCACAATAAATTGTGGAAAATTCTGAAAGAGATGGGAATACCAGACCACCTGACCTGCCTCTTGAGAAATCTTTATGCTGGTCAGGAAGCAATGGTTAGAACTGAAGATGGAACAACAGAATGGTTCCAAATAGGAAAAGGAGTATGTCAAGGCTGTATATTGTCACCTTGCTTATTTAACTTATATGCAGAGTATATTGTGAGGAATGCTGGGCTGGATGATATACAAGCTGGAATCAAGATTGCTGGGAGAAATATGAATAACCTCAGACATGCAGATGACAGCACCCTTATGGCAGAAAGTGAAGAAGAACTAAAGAGCCTCTTGATGAAAGTGAAAGAGGAAAATGAAAAAGTTGGCTTAAAGCTCAACATTCAGAAAATGAAGATCATGGCATTGGGTCACATCACTTCATGAGAAATAGATGGGGAAACAGTGGAAACAGTGTCAGACTTTATTTTGGGGGGCTCTAAAATCACTGGAGATGGTGCTTGCAGCCATGAAATTAAAAGACACTTGCTCCTTGGAAGGAAAGTTATGACCAACCTAGACAGCATATTAAAAAGCAGAGAAATTACTTTGTCAACAAAGGTCCATCTAGTCAAGGCTATGTTTTTTCCAGTAGTCATGTATGGATGTGAGAGTTGTACTATAAAGAAAGCTGAGCACCAAAGAATTGATGCTTTTGAAGTGTGGTGTTGGAGAAGACTCTTGAGAGTCCCTTGGACTGCAAGGAAATCCAACTAGTTCATCCTAAAGGAGATCAGTCCTGGATATTCATTAGAAGGACTGATGTTGAAGCTGAAATTCCAATACTTTGGCCACCTGATGTGAAGAGCTGACTTATTTGAAAAGACCCTCATGCTGGGAAAGATTGAGGGCAGGAGGAGAAGACTGAGGGCAGGACAACAAGGGATGAGATGGTTGGATGGCATCACCGACTCAATATACATGGGTTTGGGTGGACTCTGGGAGTTGGTGATGGACAGGAAGGTCTGGCATGCTGCAGTTCATGGGGTCTCAAAGAGTTGGACACAACGGAACAACTGAACTGAAAAGAACAAAGAGACTTAGGTGAAGGTAATCTGGCAATCAAGGAAGTATTATTGCCATAGTGAACATAGTTTGTCAAGTACTAATAGATTATCCCTCAATCAGTTACTCTGATTGCTTATGTGGTTCATGTTAAGTCATTCATCATGAAACATTAAATATTTTCCTAGTCAATGACACAAATAAAAAAAAATAATAAGTGTATTTTGTCTTTATTTTTCCTGTTTTTATGTAGATTGTTTTTGCTATAAAATTTTATGTTTCAAAACAAGATAAACTTTTATCTCACATTACTTCTGTGGTAGTCTTCTCAACATGATTTAAAGTTAGTCTTGACTTCCCTGGTGGCTCAGAGGGTAAAGCGTCTGTCTACACTGCGGGAGACCTGGGTTCGATCCCTGGGTCGGGAAGATACACTGGAGAAGGAAATGGCAGTCCACTCCAGTACTATTGCCTGGAAAATTCCGTGGACAGAGGAGCTTGGTAGGCTACAGTCCATGGGGTCGCAAAGAGTCGGATATGACTGAGCGACATCACTTTCACTCATTGATGAGATATGAGGAATGCTTTAGTTGAATCAGTAACACATTTATATACGATCACTAGTGGCAGGAAGCTTCTACAAATGACTAATCACATGGTAATTTTTACTAGATTTAATTTCATATCTTGTCCTTAGTTTGCAAGCATAAAGTATGAAGTTATAGTTTATTATTTATTACTATGTAGCATTAAATTTCAAATATCAAAATTTTGAATAACAAAATATAATTCATGTTTAACTTAATGGACACGATAAACCTCTAAAACTAACATTTATTCTATTATTAACTGTTTTGAAAACTTTAACAACTCCCCATTATCTGCATGTATATATTTGGTATTTCCAGCTCCACAGGAAACTTGTCTTCAATCTAACACAGTGATATTTCCTGCTTACAAAAAATCTTTACTCTGATGAAACTGGTCTCAATACTCTTCCTACACTCACTCTACTTACATTGTACTTATTCCTACCTCCAAATATTATATTTCCTTCCTTTCTGTCATGTCCTATCCTATCTTCTTTGATGATTTAAATTTAAAAAAATGCTCAGTTTTAGAGTTCATCATTCCAAGATGTAGAGCCCTATATATAAGATGACAAAATACTTTTAAAAAGAGGAGAGTTATCACAAAAAATATTTTTTAAGTAGATTTAGAATGTTCCTAAACTTCATGTGAAAATTGCCACCGACACTTTAAAATATCATTGCTACATGAGTATTTTAACATTATTTTGTATTGCTAAGATGCTTGGGATTTAATGTGATAAGGGCAGTTTGTGCTGTTTATAGAAAACTTATATATCCAGAAAATCCAGAAAATCAGAAGGGCAAAATGCCATACTTATGAGATGATCATTGCTATGATACATTTTCATTCCAGCATTTTTCTATGAATTTTTTAAACTTCATATTCATCTATTTTATATTATACATTACATTGTACATGCAAGGGAGCATCATATTTTTCATTTCTAAATGATAAAGAATTTGAATATGTGTGTTAATCTTTTTTTAAAGTAGAGGAGAGAGAAGATTTACATAATGTAGGTTTTCCCTTTCTCAGCTTATCAATAAACTTGTGTCTTTGAGTGAATACAGATGAGAGATATTGTTCTGCAATATTGTTCAGATAGTCTCATGTCCCATGTGCTTATTATTAGATATGATTCTGGTCTCAAACTACAGTTAGTCCCCTTCATACAAGTCTTCACATTTTAAACTTTCAAAATATAAACATGCATACTCATATCCAGGCAAAAGAGATAGTTCATATGTCTGGTTTACATTGTCACAGGTGTGCATCCTCTACAAGTGGTTGTACTTTTCTGTACTGGACAAGACTGTATAGAATACAGAAGAACAGTATCAAAAGCAAGCCTAAAAGCAGTGCTGATGTAGCTGATAGTGCTACACTTTACAAAGTACTGCACTGGAAGATTAAAAATGCTTTTGTGTGTGTGTGTGTGTGTGTGTTTGCTTTTTACATACTATTTTTGTGAAAAGTATTATACATCTGTTATAGTACAGTACTATATAGCTGATTATGTTAGTTGGGTAACTAGGCTAAATTTATTGGACTTATGAACAAATTGGACTGTGGAACTCGCTCTCTGAACAGAACAAATTTGTATGCAGGGGATTTCTTACATATGCATTTGTTGTTAAATATATCCTTATGGAAGAAAATAACTCTTCAATTATTGTCCAGCAAATAGATAGTAATCTGTTCTAATGCTATGGGAAAACCACACAAAGTGCAATGGTCTATTTCAATTTTTTTCAAGAAAATTGCTGATTCAATTTTATATAGAACTTTTTATGGTTTAATTTTTGCAAACCATACGTTTTGACTAAAACGAAGGTTTAGGAATATTACCTTATATAAGTACATATTACTGCAGAAACATGAAGACTATATTATCTTTTAAAGACAATAAATATCCTTCAATAAACAAATGTTAAAAATGAAGATGTTGGTATATTTATTTCTAGTATCTGTTGCACATATTACACATTTGAACTTTATTTTATTTGGCAAATAGTTTGTGCATACCTACTAAAAGAAGAGAAGCCAAAAGCAAAAGAGAAAAGGAAAGATATACCCATTTGAATGTAGAGCTCAAAAGAATAGCAAGGAGGGATAAGAAAGCCTTCCTTAGTGATCAGTGCAAATAAATAGAGGAAAACAATAGACTGGGAAATACTAGTGATCTCTTCAAGAAAATCAGAGATAACAAGGGAAGATTTCATGCAAAGATGGGCTCAATAAAGGATAGAAATGGTATGGACCTAACAGAAGCTGAAACTATTAAGCAGAGGTGGCAAGAATACACAGAAGAGTTATACAAAAAAGATCTTCAAGACCCAGATAATCATGATGCCGTGATCACGCACCTACAGTCAGGCATCCTGGAAGGTGAAGTCAAGTGGGCCTTAGGAAGCATCACTACCAACAAAGCTAGTGGAGGTGATGAGCTATTTCAAATCCTAAAAGATGATGCTGTGAAAGGGCTGCACTCAATAAGCCAGCTGAGTTGGAAAACTCAGCAGTGGCCACAGGACTGGAAAAGGTCAGTTTTCATCCCAATCCCAAAGAAAGGCAATGCCAAAGAATGCAAAACCTACCACTCAGTTCCACTCATCTCACATGCTAGCAAAGGAATGCTCAAAACTCCCCATGCCAGGCTTCAGCAATACATGAACCATGAACTTCCAGATGTCCAAGTTGGTTTTAGAAAAGGCAAAGGAACTATAGATCAAACTGCCAACATCCATTGGATCATTGGAAAAGCAAGAGAGTTCCAGAAAAACATCTGTTTCTGCTTTATTGACTATGCCAAAACCTTTGACTGTGTGGATCACAATAAACTGTGGAAAATTCTGAAAGAGATGGGACTACCAGACCAGTTAACCTGCCTCTTGAGAAACCTG